>JAQQSO010003767.1:0-13309 GCA_028658305.1 Pachyuromys duprasi | reverse complement strand
AAATAATAATAAAAATAGGGGAAGTTAGTAAGACTTGGGGAGAACAAGAGCTCCACAAAGACCAAATTGAGCAGGGCACAGGGGTCTTTTACGAGACAGTTTCTCCAACCAAGGACCATGTATGGATGTGGCCTAGAAGCCCCGCTCAGATGTGGCCTATGGTAGCTCGGTGTCCAGCTGAAGATCCTAGTAAGGGCAACAGGGACTGTTTCAGCCATGAACTTGATAGCTGGCTCTTTGACCCTCCCCCATACACTCCAGGGAGTAACAGTCTGGCTAGATTCCAGGGGAGGACATTGTAGCCAGCCCTGAGGAGACAAGATGAACTGGGGTCAGATGGAAGGGGAGGAGATTCTCCCCTGTAGGTGGACTTGGAGGGGGCAGGGAGGAGATGAGGGAGGAATGGGGAGAGTGGGAGGGAATGAGGAAGGGGGCTATGCCTGGGATACAAAGTACCTAACCTGTGATTGATATAAAAATAAATAAATTATATTAAAAAAAAAGAATAGTGCAGCATGAGAATTCTCCAAACATCATGGAGTCATAGCTCCCTAGACCTTGAGAAGGGTGAAAGAAGTTGGTGACTTCATGTCATGGGTTTGTTGAGTAGATTCAGTCACACCACATTCATAATATTCATATTCTCTGGTCCTCAATAACACTCTATGGTAATCTCATTTTATAAAGTTGTAGCATGATAAAATCATGTGCCTCCCTGAGTGAGCATCGTGTGTTTCTGAGGATTATTGATGTCTGGATACCTCATTGGAACCCAATTTAAAAATAACCAAGTCACAAGTTTATTGATCAGATTGCAGCATTCATATATGGATCATTTTTTAGATGGTCTTCTATAGAGCTGTGATTCTTACTACTTCACCTTCAAATTGGCTGTTTTAACTTCCTTCCTATACATTCAAAAGTGAGAAGTGTTCAAGGTATTGTGGTTAAAATGAATCACTATAAGAATAAATAAATAAAAGTTCTTGCCAGTGTGTGTCTGAATATGTTTGAGTGATGCATGCATAGGTACGTGTATGTTTGTGTGCATGTGTGCATGCTCACACGCACAAAAACATAGACATTCAAAAATAGATCTTTAGTATTTTAAAGCCATTCAGCCAGGCATGTTGGAAAACCTACCTCTGAAATCCAGCATTTAAAAGCAGAGGCAGAAGGACAATGAATGGGTTTGTGGCCAACACAATAAAATTCACCTTAAGAAGCTAAAATAAGAGCTGGGGATGAATCTCAGATAGTAGAGAGCTTATCTAGCATGCATAAAGCCCTGGCTTTGATCCCTAGCAGGCCATAAAATCCCAGCACTCAGGAGGTGGAAGCTGGAGGATCATGGGTATCCTGGGCTACAAAATTAGTGTGAAGTCAGTCTGGACAACACAAAGCACTGTTGGGAAAAAAAAAGAGTCAAATAACACTAAATAACAAAACAGAAATAAAGAATTTTTTCGTTTTAATGCTCTAACACAGTGATTTAAAGTAGGGCCACTTCTTTAACCGAAACAGCAATGTGAATGCTGTCCAGCTAAGCGCAACAGAAGTTTTAAGTTAGGTAGCAGGAGAAAAGTCATTTGGATGAAAAATGGCCTGTAGAATCATAGAAGCTGGTCTCTGGCTAAGGGTTGGACTATGGTATGGAAGATTTGAATGGACGCTCCCATCAGGGTGTGTGACGGATCACAATGGGTGCTTTCTGTCACTGCAACCTTCAGTGAAGTGACCACTGACTTCGCTGTGCAGTGTGCAACAGAACTGATATAAAGTGGGTAGACTTTTATCTTGTATGAAAATATAAGTTAGCAGACATTATGAAAACTAGAAATGATCATTTGAAGGAGTGTTATACACTTGAGAATCCAAACATCTCTCAATAAAAGCTTTATTTTCATGAAATTCTGAAAAAAAATACAATTAACTTTACACGTTTTGAAATGTTTGATTCAACATGAAACCAGTTATTTTTTCTATTTATTCGAGAATTTCAATTTTTTAAATGATTTTGTTAGCATCAAAACCTATGAAGTGGTATTTGTTGTGGTGGTTTTCTGTGTCAATAATTAAGAAATTGCAGTCTTTTATGGATTTGTGCCTGTCAAATTATCAACTGTCTGCCTCCTACAGATCTTCCTTTTGTTACAGGGCTTGACAGACACAATTGGACTGCATTTTCTTTAAAAAACATTCTTGAGTGGGAGACATAATTATATTTAACCTACCATCTGTGCAAGGGAATAAAAAGTCCCTAAACATTTAGGATAATTTTTGTGATTAACCTATAGGATAAATGAAACAAATGATCTCTCCTGATAGCCTAGGATGGGAAGGTAATGGGATACCAACTTGCTTTGGACAGACTTTTGGCCAGCCTGAGACTTCTAAAATTTCCAGACAAAAGAAGTTGTTTATCCATGTGCGTTCAAATAGCATTTCCGACCCTTAAAAAAGAAGCTTCCTAATTGAGCATAAACTTCCTCTGGCTAATTTAACACCTCTTAACAGCGTTTGCCAGGCCGATGACTCTGCCTTGTCCACCTGGTTTTCCCACCAGAATATATGAATGACATCCCCGTGTTTCTAGAGAACACATGTCCAGTGAGGTTCCCATGCTCGGCATCGCCTATTGTTCAGAACACAATAAGCTGGCAGGGAAGTGTACTGTGATGCACCGACTTAGTATTTTCTACGGTGGGGGCTGTCGCTGCTCTGCAAACTCCATGCCTGTTAGTGGTTAGTACTGAGATCCAGGCGTCTCTCGCTGTTTCCTTCAGGTAAGAGCCAGACAGGTTTTCCTCTGTGTAGAAAAACTAAACATGTCTGCTTCGTGTGTTAAGGAACTGAACAAAAAAATCTGCGTTCATGTAGTGAAAAGGTATTTAGAGGCCCTGGCACTCTGTCATGTTTCCTCTCTCATAAAGATGTTTGAAAACAAAAACAAAAACAAAAAAACCAAAACCAAATGTAAGCAGTGCAGTTGCTTTTCAGAGGATTCATGGGGAAAACGCCTAAGCTTCCATAGGGAAGGAGAGTGTTGGCAGACTTCAGGGTCATCTTGTAAAGAGGAAAACAATTTTGTGAAGTCTCTCTCTTTTTCTCCCTGGAAGTGTGTGTGTGTCTGTGAATGTATATGTGTGTTTATGACTGGAATTTCTACACTTATGATTAATGAGCTACTATAAAACAAAGGAACAAATGAAAAAATAACAAAACACCTCTTGTCCAACTACAGAGATTTTAGTTTGGTATTTGTAGGACTTCTGGATTTGAACATTAAACTAAGCTAGTGTAAGTAAAATAAGATCGTGATTGCTATACAGCAAAGCATATTACCTGTATACTTATCTGTATTTTATCTAAACTAAATGATTAACAAGCCAAAGAACAAGAAGTCTCTTCCTTTACCTCTTCCAGCTCTCTTCTAATAATATAGAAGACAGAATCTTCCATAAGTTTAAAGCAAGCCAACCTGATGAAGGGCAAGTGTTCCTGTGTGCACATAAACAGCAAGAAAAGGAATTTATGGCTCCTGAAAAGGAAGTGCCAGTAATTAACTAAAAACGGTACCTGACTACAAAAATAACTACAAAAATAACTAAAACGCCATGCAGGGTCCATGGCTCACTGGCTCAGTGGCTGAAGCTATTTGTTGCCAATCCTAACTACTGGAGTTCCCTGAACCTCTCCTCCCCATAGGGTGAAGAGAGAACTGACTTCTGAAAGCTATCTTCTGACCACTACGTGTGAGCCATACACACGTAGTGCAAGCGCTCACGCGCGCGCGCGCACGCACGCACACCCTCCCCCCACATATACACACACACATGCACACACACAAACACACAAGATAAATAAATGTGAAAAATATTAAAAGCACTATAACAAATTATGTGCTTCCATCTATTCTGTTTGGAGGTAGACCAGGAATTTGAAACCAAAATATATTATAAAAAGTGGGGTTTTGGTATGTTTCTATCATATATCAAGTCTCTTTGCTCAAGACTAGGCAGTGGTGTCTGTATAAAGCGTTTCTTAATAGTTGCTTCTTAAAGTATATCTTTATAGTAATATTCATGACTATTCCCTAGCTATAGAAAATGATATTTTATGTAAAATTTGAGAAGGGAAATACTAACAGAAAGACATACTGAATTATTTTCCCTGTATAGAGTGGTTTAAATTTCTATTGCTTCTCAAATAAAGTTACATATTATTTTTGTTACTTAGCGTAGCCAAAGTTGTAATTTCTTAATGAATAATTTTCAGATTTTAAAGAAAAAATTAATTTATTTAGTTTTACGTTATGAGTGTTTTGTCCACATATATGTGTGTGCACCACCTTGTGTGCCTAGGGCCTTCAGAGTTCAGAGGAGGGCTTTGGACCATCGGAGACTGGAATTAGAGATCGTTGTGGGCTGCCATGAGGGTGTAGGAACTCAAACCAAGGCCCCCCCCCCCGCAAGAGCAGCAAGTACTCTGAACCCCAGAACCTAATCTCCGTGCAAACGGTTTTAGCCTATAATAAAATTAGCAGGCATCTTATTTCATGTAAATGATCTAGATAACTGAACAGCTGCTAAATTAGTAAAAGTATTCTAGAGTAGACTTAACAAATTCAAATCAAAGCAGGATTTAATACCTGAACAATCACATCACTTAAAACTAATTTAAAAGAGGAAAACTGTTTTAAGCATGTGCACATAAATTAGATGGTTGGACCTCACTGTGTTAAGGAAAACAACCAGAGCAAAAAAAAAAAAAATTTAAGAGAAGAATAGCACCACAGCCAAGCCGGGGAAGGGCAGGGCATGGAATTCATTCTGGAATGGATTAATGGTTTCCCTCATAAGTTCACTTTTACTACTGGACCATTAATCTTTTTTTTTTTTTTTCTTTCAAAAAGTGGCTTTAATCAGAAGATAAACAGTTTCAATCTGGGTGTGGTAGCGTATGCTGTGGTACCAGCACTTAGATAACGCCGATTCAGGGGTTAGGAGTTCAAGGTCAGCCTCAACTCTGTATCAGGTTAGAGACTAGACTGGGCTTCAGGACACCGTCTCAAAAGACCAACGAATCAACTAACACTCCTTCCCCCCGCGGACCCCCCCCCCCCCAAATTGTCAGTTCTCAGTTATAAACGCAGGTATTCGGCACAGGAAGTGCGGAACTTAAGTAGAGCAGGGTTCGTACTGCTCTGAGAGTGCTCTCATTTCGGAACCGTGTTTGATTTCCTCATCAGTTTCCTGTCCACATCATAGACACCATGAGTCATTGTTTCTCCCGCCGAGCTCTTTCCCCTCTAATGACTAACCTTTCCAGCATCAATCCGATTGACCTTCTCCCTTTATGTCTTTCTTCCTTACCGTTTTGTCCCCTAACTTGAATTCCTTAATGTATTTATTTTGAGTCTTTGGGGCATCTTGAATATGACTGTAGACCATTTGGGAAATAGTTTTGGATAATATGACAACATTATCGGTTAGCAGTTCACACCGGGAGTGCGTATGATGGTGCCTGATAACCAGAAATTTAAAAATCCGGGTGATTGTTAGGGAAACCAATCTGGGAACCGGCGCGCTGTCTGTGTGGTTTAGGTGAGTCGAGATAACTTTCTAAAAGACAGCAACAAAGAGAGATAGTCCAAACTGCATTTATGGGTGAGAGAAATAAAGCCTTTTCAGGAAACGAGGCATTAGGAACAAAACCTGAAGAAGAAAAATATTGTGATAGGAAGATAGTAATAACATTTCCTCCAATTATGTTCTTTCATGGGAAACAAGCTAGAGGGAGGGACTTTTAAAAAACTTATCTCACAGAAATGATGATGAGACACTTACATAATTAAAGACATCTACCCCTACCTCTCACCCCCCTTTCTCTCCCTTTGGATTCCTCTCTGGGAAGAGACACAAGCTAGTGCTGTTAGCTTCAGTGGACTGCTGCCACTTTTTCTTTTAAAAACTGGAAGTTTTGACACTGTAATTGTATGACCTGAATGTTTGAGAAAGAATAAAATCTAGGTCTGGTCCATTGTAAATGTGTTATTTTTAAACTTTTTACATTAATTTTTCTTTTCTTGAGAAATGGTCCTGCTATGTAGCCTGTGTTTGCCTCAAACTTTCAATCCCCCCATCCATCTTCCCCATGCTAGGATTACAGGTGTGTGACATCATATTCTCACAGGCACATTGTTAATATCTTAATACATTAGTGTACAGATCAGAAAAAATTATTACAGTATAGTGAAAATGCCATAATAGAGCTCTATTTATTATGTATGTTTAACATAAGTATCTGTCTTACCATTATTAACTATATCTTCACTGGAAAGTTTGAATTACTTTGTTTTGAAACCCAAAGCCAATATAATATCTCTAATATCCCCCAAATAGTTTTATCTTGTCGCATATCAAATCGTGAAGGTCTTCTCACATTTTAAGTCATTTTTCCCTGCTAATAAAAATCACACAGGATTTCTTTTTTTATAAAGATAAAAGTAGGAAAAAGCAGGAAATAATTGTTGATGTTTTTAGTTTCCTTATTTGCTATGCATTTGAATATATATTTTACAAATTGCATGCAAATACATAGAACATTACAGATTTCTTTGTCAATCTCTAGAAGGATTGTTTGGCACGTAGCATATGCACAGGAATTGCCTTAATTAATGAGTAAGGAAACATGTGCGTGATTTCCAGTAATAAACATACATTTGGAAACATTTGATAAAATTTGAAAATAACGAGGAGCTGTGTGGTGGTGGTGCACTGCTTTAGTCCCAGCATTCAAGAGGCAGAGGCGGGTGGATCTCTGCGGTCGAGGTTAACTGTGTCTACAGACTAAGTTTCCACGGCTACACAGAGAAACCCTGTCTCAAGAAACTAAACCAAAATCAAACCAACACAAAGAGTGTAAGGATGTGACTGGAATTATATGTTATATAGCTAGCTAGATATAATTTATATAAATAGTGATGGCAGAGTATATACTTGTTATATTAAAATGTGTCTTTAAGGGAAAAGGATCTTTCTGTTTATGTACCTTTTTTTTTTAATTTCACAGCAAAGATTTTGGCTTTCTTCAAATATATTCCAGATATTCTTAATGACATCATGAAGCAGGATGGTAGCTACTGAGGTGAGGTGAAAGAGAAGGACTCCCCATAGTCTTAGGTACTTGGTACTTGAACACACTTGGTCTCCAGTTAACGGTGTTGTTTGGGAAGGTTGGAGAATCTTTGGGGAGTGCAGCCTGGCTAGAGGAAGTAGTCATCTAGCAAGGGCTTTCTGTGTTTAGTGTTTAGAGCCTGGCTCACCTCCTGTTCAGGTTCTCTGTTTCTTGCTTAGGTGTGAAGATGTGAGCTTTGCACTTCTTGATCCCGGCCCTAGGCCTGCTCCCTTGCTGCCATGCTTCCCTGCTAGGAGGGAGCAAACCCTCTGGGACCCAAATACACTCTTGTAGGTGTTCCCTTAGTTACAGTGTCTTAGCACAGCAATAGAAAAGTAACTAACATGGCTACAATAACAGTTACCTTGCTTTGTCTTTAATGGTAACTGACCTTTTAAGGTTGAACCTTAATGTTCTAGTATTTCATTCTACTAGGTAAGACACTAGTGGTTGGTTTAAGGGAGGTAATGTTTAATAGTAAGAAAGAGGATTTACTTACATTTTCCTATGGCTTTCCACAAGGAATTGCTTTTCCAGTTAATCAAGATGATTATTCTTTTTTGATATATTAGTGCAGTAAACATCATTAATTTCTAAATGCTAAACTATTGTGGCATTCATGGAAGTAATCAGCACTTCCTGGCATTTTATTTTACAATGTGGTATTATTCACAAGTGGTGGCATTCCGGGTTTGCAGTGTTTATTTCCATTTCTTATAAATGATTGTACTGGATTTATTTTAGCTTCAAACTATGAACTGAGAAAAAAATTTCTTTAATTCCGTAAACTATAAAACTTCAGATAATGTACATGTAGAAATTGTACTTGAGGAGTAAATTGTTAATTAAATTAAATTAAATTGTACTTGAGAATTAAATATGACTCCTGAGTAGATTAGACTTACCTGTGTCTTCTTTGTTTCACACTTATTTTAAAAAAATGAGAAAATTGCAGAATTTTATAATAACAATATCATTTACACCATTCACCTTAATTAAAGCCATTCATAACTTCATTATATGTCATGAGCATATGGACATTAATGCAAGCAAGATATGGGTCATTTTCTTCACCACAGGATTTTTCATGTTGCCTTTTTGTAAGCCACGTATTTTCTGCTTCCCTCTACTTCATTGGTTTCGAATACCACTAATAAGTTCTTTGTGTCTATAATGTCACTTCAGGAAGTAATATAAATGAAACCAGACAGTTCAGTTATCGGCTGGAACTGTTTTTTTTTTTTTTTTTCTCACCCTCAATAAAAGTCTCTGGAAATTTATCTGTTTTCAAGTCTAGTTCTTTTGCCTTTTCATATAAAAGTTAAAATAATTTTGCTCACAGCTACAAAAACATCTTTCTGAAATTTTCCCTATAATGATATTGTCCAGATGCTGATGTAAGGGTAACTGTGGTATTCAGATGGATAAACTTCTCATTTGTTGACATCTTCCTTGACTTCTTTCATTGATGCTCTGCAGTTGTCAACATCTATGTCTCATACAAATTATGTTGATTTTGACCTAAGTATTTCATTGGGGGGTGGCATCATGTGGCCACATGATGGTTGGTAATGAGTCACGGTAGGGAACTGAAGGATTTGAGGAGGTAAAGCACAGAGAAGCCCCTTAGTCTGGAGTCTGGTCAGAGCCTCTAGCCAACAAAGCAGCAAGAATGCCAGCAAAATTAGCTGTTCGTGGCCTTCCACCTTTTCCAGTAAAAGATTTTCCAGGAATCTCACCAGGAATCCCATTTGCAGGGCAAGAACATGTACTTCTTGTAAAATCCTAGTGGCTTTTGGTTTTAAATTGTTATACTATAATTCCATGGAAACATCTCCAGAATGACTTTATAATCTTACTTATCAGAAAAAAAGATTTGTGTGTGTGTGTGTGTGTGTGTGTGTGTGTGTGTAGGTCATTTCTTAATCTTCCGATATGCAAGTTGCAAGCTACCAAAATAGTATATGTGTATTGCTAATGCTAAGGCTTTTGTAACTCCCCTTTGAAGATCATATACCCACACATCTTTGAGTCTCTCCCCTGAGGAGCCCATCCCTACATGTGGATAGATAGGTCTTATTTTCTGAGTGGTGTTGTTCACTGCATCCCTTTGCTGCCCTCTTGATTTTACTGGGTGTGTGTTAAGAACACAGCATCATTCTTGTTAACAGGTGTTTTTTGCTTTGTTTCCTTTGTTAAATTTGTTATCACTTCCTTTGAGTGCTTTTAAAAGGACAGTATACCTTTCGTTGATTATTGTTTTTCTCTATAGCAGTGGCTCTCAACCTTCCAAATGCTTCAACTTTTTAATACAGTTCTTCATGTTGTGGTGACCCCCAACCATAAAACTGTTTTGTTGCTGCTTTATAACTACAATGCCATTACTGTTATGAATCATAATATAAATATA
The DNA here is from genome assembly GCA_028658305.1 of Pachyuromys duprasi. NCBI lineage: Eukaryota > Metazoa > Chordata > Mammalia > Rodentia > Muridae > Pachyuromys > Pachyuromys duprasi. The sequence goes on along the minus strand of JAQQSO010003767.1, from coordinate 3,720 downwards.
TGAAGTATAACGTAATGCAGGATATCTGACATGTGACCCCTGTTATATGGTCATTCCATCCCCAAAGGGATTGCAACCCTTTGAGAAACACTGATCTACAATTTCATTGGTTTCTGTTCTTATGCTTATTTCTACCTTTCTTTTATTCGATGTGTGATGTGTGTCTGTGTGCGCATGTGGGTGTATGTATGTTCTGTCTTCTTTAGGTGGAAGGTAATTATTCTACTCTTTGCAACACGTGTCAAAATTTGTGTCTTTCACAATTGCTGTGCTTAGATTTTAATATGTCACTGTTTCATTTGTATTCAGATCAGTGGATTCCTTGGTTTTCCTTACAGTTTCTTTTTAAATTTTTACTTTTTATTTTATTTTTTGTTTTATTCGAGATGGCGTTTCTCTGTGTAGCCCTGGCTGTCTTGGAACTCACTTTGTAGACCAGGCAGCCCTGGAACTCAGAGATCCACCTGCCTCTACCTCCCCAAGCCCTGGGATTAAAGATTATACAGCCACTGTCTGGACTCCTCATGACGTCTTGATGAAGTCTTTAGACATGTGTTAGCAGCTGAAAGTTCTCCTGATGTATTTACTCAGGAATTTATAACGTGATTCTAATAACCTAACGCCCCTCAAACTGTGGGTTGCTAAAGAGACTTCTGGAAAGAAGCTGTGTCTACAAAGACTGGCTGTTTAGAACTGCCATGGTGTGCAGAGGTTTGGATACTGCAGGTCAGCAGAGGTTCAGATGCTTTATCTCAGTCTAGCTTTAGTCCTGGAAGGAGCCATTCTTTGTTCACTTCTGTGTACAACCACCACCTTGTGACTAATAGATTAAAAACCATTTGGAATCTATTTGCTTGGCAGACCACTAGCTTCCACCAACGCACAAGCTAAGACAGCTCCCAGATACCATCTGAGGCCCACAGAAGGGATTCCGCAGCATGTGGTAAACACCTATCTGAGGTTTCTGGAACTATGCTGAACAGTGTCTTGATTTACAACTTTACTTTGATATCTTACTGAAAACAAAAAACAACTATAAAACTGCTTCTACGTTTGAGTAAGAAAAGTCCGTGTTTTCAGGGTATGGTCACTCAAATTTCACTCTAAAAGAAACTCAGTCTGTTTAAGGGGAGATTTTTTTTTGGTATTAAACAGGGTAGTAATATTTTTTTGTATAGTATTTCTTTGAAGAATGAATGATCTAAAACTAGAATAGTGTATAGCACAAATAAATATGTGATGAATTCTGTCTTTTAAAGTAATTGCGATCACATGCTTGCTATTTTCGAGCACAGGAAAAGGAGGGAGCTCTCCAACTTCATCCGCATTCAAGTGTTTATGTGTCTGTGTGTGTACATATGCTTGTGCGCAGATAAGTGTGCACGTGCATATGTGGAGGGAACAGGGTGTCTTTTTCGATCACTCTCGACTTCGCTTTGGGACAAGGGATTTCAAAGAAACTGGAGGGCACTGATCTGTTCAGTAAGGCCCAGGGATCCACTTGTCTCTACCCTCCCAGCACTGGGACCACAGATACACATGGCCACTCCACTCTACATCTGAACTCACACCCTTGTGCTGCCGCAGCAAGGATTTAACCTGGGGTGTGGGCTCCTCAGCAGTCCCTCTAATCCAAAAACAGACAACAACAACAACAGAAAACAATAACAGTATTTTCTCAAGATAGAAGTTGTTTTAATGTATGGTGGGAGAACAATGATTAAATGACAAGGCATTTTACAGCAGATACAGACACATTTTTTTTTTTTTTTAGTTCCTGCCTTGAGATTTTGCTCTGATTTGCCTAAATTATCCACCATGATAAGGCCATGTAGGTTGAATTAACCTTTTCCTCCACATGTTACTTTTAGTCATGGTGTTCATCACCGCAATAGAAAGCAAATTAGGAAAGATTGCCTCGAGTGTGGCTATCTATGGGACCAAATGACTGCTCCACCCATTTCAGGACCTCACTCAGAGCTACTACCCCTGAAAGATAACTTGTTACAGCTGTGTGAAATGCATATTCAACTTGCAAGAAATCAGAGGAGAACGAGTGACGGAGAGCGGTAATATAGAATAATTTTTCCCCAGCTCCCTTCAAATTTTCAGTGAGGAAAGGCAAAGCCACAGCCAGTCTTAGGAAAAAGCTTAACTGTTACTTTTTCTTTTCTTTTTTATTAAATTCTTTATTAATTACACTTTATTCACCTTATTGACTCCTGTGGTTCCCTCCCTCCTCCTGTCCAAATCCCTTCCTTCCTCCCCCTTCTGCACCCGTGTCCCTCCCCAAGTCCACTGATAGGGGAGGTCTTCCTTTCCTTCCTTCTGATCCTAGTCTATCAGGTCTCATCAGGAGTAGCTGCATTGTCTTCCTCTGTGGCCTGGTAAGGCTGCTCCCCACTCAGGGGGAGGTGATCAAAGAGCAGGCCAATCAGTTCATGTCAGAGGCAGTCCCTGTTCCCATTACTATGGAACCCACTTGGACACTGAACTGCCATGGGCTACATCTGTGCAGGGGTCCTAGGTTATCTCCATGCATGGTACTTGGTTGGAGTATCAGTCTCAGGAGAAGGACCCCCGTGCTCAGATTTTTTGGTTCTGTTGCTCTCCTTGTGGAGTTCCTGTCCTCTCCAGATCTTACTATTTCCCACTTCTTTCATAAGAAAATGCAGACACATTTGATGAAATTTAGCAATCAGTACTTAAAAAAAATCACAGGCCAGCAATCTAAGAACATAGATAAGTTCCTGAGCAGATTAAAGAACTTTATGAATAACATAGCAAAAAGTTCTACATATCCATTGTATTGTTTCCATTAGTGCCAGGATGCCACCTTACCATGTGGTTTAGCTATTGGTACATGATGGTGTCGCAGAAATGATGCTGGCCAACTGCCAGCTGTACCAAGCAAGTCTGACAGATGGTTTGCATAGAGCAACTTAAGATTTTTATGGGTAAACTCTTAAAATTTACAAACACCTCATTGTTGTGACTGGATAAAATATCAATTGGTTTCATTTTTATCAGCAGTAGCAAATTAGTAATAAAAACAATCCAAGGAATAAACAGTACAAAAAAATCTTTCAGAGGCTGTAAAAGTTATTGATGAATAAAAATGGAGGAAGAAGGTGAAATGACCAAAAATGCTGGTTTTAACGTTTTCAAAATCCGAATGACAGACAGGAAATAGGTAATGGTAAGAAATGAACCATGTAACCAACAGTTAGAACAGTAGACTCACCCTAGTTTAATGGCAACCTGGGCAAAAAGGGCATTAGGATATTCATCTCAAGAGTCTACCACAGAGGGCCTCTGAAATGCTCTATCTTGTAGGGTATCGAGGCAGATTCTGAGACTCATAGCCAAATTTTGGGCAGAGTGCAGGGAATCTTATGAAAGAAGTGGGAGATAGAAAGACCTGGAGAGGACAGGATTTCTGCAAGGAGAGCAACAGATCCAAAAAGTCTGGGCACAGGGGTCTTTTTTGAGACTGATACTCCAGCCAGGGACCACTCATGGAGATGGCTTGGAACCCCTGCACAGAGGTAGCCTATGGCAGTTCAGTATCCAAGTGGGTTCCATAGTAATGGGGACAGGGACTGTCTCCGACAGGAACTAATTGGCCTGCTCTTTGATCACCTCCCCCTGAGGGGGGAGCAGCCTTACCAGGCCATAGAGGAAGACAATGCAGCCATTCCTGATGAGACCTCATAGACT
>JAQQSO010003766.1:0-13309 GCA_028658305.1 Pachyuromys duprasi | reverse complement strand
ATTCTCTAAGGTGACACTGCCCATTAACACTTAGCGTATAGATGTCCACCATACTGTCTATATGGTGGAGGAGTCTTAGAAGTAGCTCCATGCAAACGGGGGGGGGGGGGTTGTGGTGATTTGAATGAGAATAGACCCATAGGCTAATATAGTTGATATATTATATAATATGGTGCACTGTTTGGGAGAGATTAGGAAGTGTGGCCTTGTTGAAGGAGGTCTGTCATTTGGTGTGGGGGTGGGGAGGACTTGAGGTTTCAATGGCCCATGCAAGGCCCGGTCTCTCAGTCTCTCTCTCCATCTCTCTCTGTCTCTCTGTCTCTCTCTCCTCTCACCATGATGATCATGGACTAACCATCTGAATCTCTAAACAACCCTCCAATTACATTTTTTCCTTTATAAGTTCCCTTGGACATAGTCATCTTTATAGCAATAGAAGCATAAGTAAGACAAGTGTGTAGAACCACTGGTTCATCCTGGCAGACCAGTAAACAGAGAGGTAGCACAAGCTGGAGTCGAGGCCATGCTAAAACCCTGTCTGTCCATCACCAATGACCCATTTCCCTGTTTCCTCATGGTTCCAAATGTCCTAAAATAGTACCACCTGCTGGACACTAGTGAGCTTAGAGGAAACAATTACCTACCCAACTGCACAGCAAGCTTATCAGTTAGAAATTCTCATGGCTGCAAGGACCAAAGTCCCAGAAAAACATGCCGTAAATCTCAAAAAAGAAAACCATTCATCAACTCTACCTGTCTTTTTCCTAACAGTTCAAACAGGTCCCTGACACAGTCGTGTTAAATCAAGTGGGAATGAGAAACAGTGATGGCTCTTGGAGGCGAAGCCACGGGCTCGGGGTCACCAAGCAGCACACCACCTCTCCATTTATTTGGTCACAGAACAGGTGATTATCATCAGCTCAAATATGGGTGCCTTCAAACATGTGGGACTTTGGGAATACTGAAAGGCTTCTCAAATCAGAGTATTGTCCCCCTCCTCACCGGGCTCTGCAGAAAGGCACTGTGCAATGTGCAGCTCTAAAGTGAATTTTCTATATCCTGCTGTTTTTAATAACAAAATCCCAATTGTTTGATTTTCACCAATGAAGACTCAGAAGCCAGATGCTGGGGTAAAAATCTGCCAGCTCAGAGAGGCAGAGAAAGTACCCAGCTACCTTCCCATTTAGCCAATGTCCCAGAAGGAAAAAAAGCTCCTCATTTTTGAGGTTCCAGTGGCTCAAGCTAGGCCCAGTGTCTCTCTCCTCTGTGTCTCTCTATCTCTGTATCTCTCTCTCCTGTGTGCTTATAGATGGCTGCTACTCTCAGAAAGAAAAAGCCCTTTCTCCTTCTCCATGCTGTCTTAAATACCCTTCAACTCAATGTCCCTCCTTTCTACTTCCTGTTTGCTTCTCTACCTTTCCTCCGAACTTTCTCTTACTCTCTATGGTTTTGTCCCATGTTCACTTCCTGTCAATATGGTTACTTGCTCCACATCTTGACCTGGGATTAACTTTATTTAGTCCTATTTATAGAAAGCTCTTGCATTAATGGTGTATATAAGGGCTGAGCCACACCACAAGTACTTGTTTTCAGTAAGCAGAAAGCTCTTGGGTTAAAGGTGTGAGTTAGGACTGAGCCAAACCAATCAAGAAACAGGTTTTTCCAGTTCACGATCTCAGAGTTCACAATGGGGTCAAATATCCTGCAGCAAATCCAGAAGAGTCTCAAGAATCAAAGCTCTAGTGTCCTTTCCCGTTTACACCCCCAGAAATGGGGTCCAAGTGAAAATTCTCACCACCTAGCACTGCATGGCTACAGAGCTGCTCCAAGGAAGCTGGTGCCAGAACAGAGCAGAGCATTTGCTGAGTCCTGCCGGGCTGAGGAGATCACCACCCTTCACAGCTGCATAATCCAGAGCCTGCCCCTGGGAGAATTTAATGTCTGCATCAAATACAAACATATGTTTGCATTTAAGATCAACTGTTTCAAAACTGACATGAAATCTTTTGTTGTTTTCACTTTGTCTTGAGACTAGGTCTTGTTGTGCACCCCAAGTGTATCCCCAAACTAGCCTTGAGTTTGTGAACATCTTGCTTCCATCTCTAGAGTGTTGAGTGTACATCACCAACCTGATCTTCAACTTTACAAGAAAGAAATATCCACTTGGAACCAGTTTCTCTTTAAAAAAAAAATCCCAACTCAAGTCTGTTTTATCTTTCCTATTATATTTGGGCTTGACCTTTAAGTAAAGACCTTGTTTAACCTGACGGCCATTTTCTTCAGCTTCTCTACTTGAGAAAATGTTCTCCTTCTGTTGAGTTCTAAGGCATTAAGCAAATGTTTGCCTAACCTTTGCTTCAAGCATAATCTCACCTTTTAATAAAGTACACCCAAAAGGCCGCGCTACAAGTCTGGAGTAGTTCAGAGTCATATTCCTATCAGGAAGTGGGGGAATTAAAGAACTGTCGTGTTTGAATAGCAAGTTCTGTGTGATGAGTGTGAAAGTGAGAGCGGGCTGAGAATGGCAAGAAGCTCTGCATATAAACTAGAGATAAATCCTGTCCCCTCCTGATGCAGCGATGTGAGCTTGCAGAGGTGACTATAGGCAGCTTGCCCTGCTCGCCACTACCTGGGGAATCGCCTGGGATACGGCTGAGCCTTCGGTGGGAGCTGTAAAGTGCTGCTCTTATCTTTCCCTTATTTGACTGAGGTAGGATACTATGAGGTGGGGACTGAAGGGAACATTCCCACCACTGAACCCTTAGATCTTTTTCCCAGATAGGAATAAATTATAAGAATTATTTTTGGTCAGTCTGAAGCACCCACTAGCAAAATTCTAAAAGTAGGTGGTTCAGGGCTTGGACTACATACAGCTGTTATCACTTGTACCTCTGAGTGCTAGGCTTTCTCTGGGCTCAGAGGCCTGTGAAGGGCCTGCTTGTTAGGGGCATGTAAATCATACTCTTAGTTTTAGTTTTCACAATAAACAGAACTGAGAAAAAAATAAAATATTAGGGTACAAAAACTTCCTTTAGGGAGTGATTGGAGAGATCCTGAGTAGGACAGTAGGAAAGCAAGGCAGGGAGAGAGAGAGAGAAAAAAAACAAACACAAGGAATGGGGTTGACAACAAAAAGGCTCTCATGTGTTCAGCCTTAGTTATGGACATCTCAGAGGCAGAGGGAACTACACAGCAAGCCAGCCCCTTCCAGGGTGGGCACTACCCTGTATTATACACCAACACCCACCAGTCATTGGCTGCTTACTCCCTGGTGGTGTTCAATTTCTGGCATTTCTGGCTGCCTTGCAGAGGTAAATTTGAAGTGGCCTGATATGCCATTACACACACATGCAGCGGTGTGATCAGATAGCAATAGCAGCTACTATTCTCTCTACTATTAAATTTTCTATATGAAGTCAGGAGGCTCAATCATTGATCTTTGTGGCTAGTTGAATTGTGTTCTGTAGATCAAGTGACCTAGATTCAGGCAATTAGGATCTGGAAAATCCCATATAGACTTCCCAGACTAAGCCAACATATCCAGTCTAGCCTTTGCTGTAGACTCCCTGGATTGAAAGATGGAGTTTTTTGCATGCTTGCCTAATGGTCAAAGTGCTACTTTACAACCCTCTTGATTCTTTCACCTATGGATGTCTTTATCTTACCCCTCCCCTTCCTACCCTGCCACACACACACACCAAGTCTCAGGACAGAAAAAGTCCATAAATACAGGACTTTCAGAACCCTAACCTGACTTCCAACTCATAATACGCTCTATAGCCATGCTTCTCATAGTTCATCCTGAGAAATAATACAATGTTACAGCAAGTTTGAAAACATCATGCAAGCATTAGTCAAGCTATGAATAGTAACAACACAGACTAGAGTGGAAACGGAGCAGATTTTATCCAGTCTTTGTCCTCATGCTGTGAGAACAGGAGAGTCAGCATGTCTCATGCCCCTCTCCCCTATTCTCTCAGGCTCTAATGGGATCTCGCTCTACAGCCCAGGCTATCTAAAACTCAAGATCCTTCTGCCTCAACTTCCCTAGTAATAAGACCACAGCTTATGCCCAACTGCATATCTTTTGAATCTGTACTTCTTGCATACGAGAACTGGTTGATACTGCTCCCCACTTCCCAGAACTAAAGCCTGTCCTGCAGAGAATATTGCGCATTTTGTACTAACATTGAAATAATTTCTCTGTCTCTAAAATATAAGCAGTGTCACCATTGAACCCGGTATGCAATGTTTAGATTTTAACTGTATCCACAAATGCACAGATCCTCTAAATATAATAGTGAGCTTAGGAAGTGCTTCAGAGAAAGGTTAGACAGGATGACAATAGCAAAGAAGGGTATAGGGGAAAACAGAAATGCAAGCTGGATAGAGACAGCTGGTGCTATTGAAGTCGACAGTCCACACATTACAGAGGGGAAAGGAAGTGCTATTTTTATTTGAAAAATAAGAGGACATTGTAATCATCTTCAGGAAGAAGCTGTAAAGCAAAGAGGACATGATAGCTGTTTGAAAGGCAATTAGTCTAGCTCCTGGAGCAGGTGGGAAATGGATTCCAGAAGAAATGCAGAGTTCTTTGACCTCATCACGTGTCAGCACTTCGCCAGCCAGAAGCCCTCCTGGAGCTGATGTTAGGGACGGCACTGGGAGAGATGTCAAGTAGGGAGTAGGGCAGCAAAAGAAACGTGTTGGGAACCGTGGAGAAAGGGATTGTGGGTGCTCTTCCATGTGTCGTTGGTTGCAGGTAGCAGTTCCGTCTGTGTCACAAGCTGTGTATATGGTGAGAGTGCCACAGTGAGTTTGAGCAGCCCTATTTTTCAAGTACCAGCTCTACCTAATGGCTCATTACAAAAGAAGGACACTCCAGAGTGGACTTGGAAAACAAACACCTTCCCAGATAATTGGTTAGGCCTGCCTAACATTTGTTATTCTTTCAAAACCCACATACTGATTATTCATGTCACCTCTTAGTATAGGCGATTTCAACCTCAGTGCTGCTCACACGGGGGTTCAGAGCACCCATTGATGGGGTGCTATCGTTAGCTCTGCCAACTATAAAGACTTACCAGCATCACTGACTGTACAGCTACTTAATGCTAGTAGCCCACCCCACCCTACCCCCAAGCTGTGCCTGGAAATTTCTAAGTGCTGCTGGCAAGGACAGACAGTGATGAGTCAGAACAGCCCCTGGTTAAGAACTAGGTTGCTCCCTGAAGTGAGAAAGGAAGGGGTGATTTTCACTAACCATATTCCAGCAGTGTCCTGAGCAAGCTTAGAGGCCTTCATAAGCTGATCACCTGGCTTCAGATCTCAGCTCCCCTACTTTACAACTCAAAGGACAGGGGACCAGTCCCCCTCTGTAGCCACCCCACAGTGCCATCCTGAACACCAGGAGTCGTGTTAATTGTCTTCCAGACAAGCTTCCACTCTGAGCACAAGGTGTTATTGCTGCTTTCTGTAAATGAATTAAACCAACTAAAACAAATTATAAACTCTGCAGGGCTCCATATCAAAAAGAAACAGGCAAGACGGGTTTGAAAGAGAACCATCAGCTTTCTCCTAACATGTAGCTTTTCAAATCGGTCCAATTTATTTTAAGGTCTGCAGCAAAGGCATATTAATACCTCTCATCTGTGCCAGGTGTCAAGAAGATTTGAATATCATGCATGGATGGGAAGAGGGGAAATGGAGGCTCTATGATTAACTATTCTGGATGCTTCCATGACAACCGTACCTGGTTTCTGTCGGAAATGTCTCTCTGTGTGCTGTATCCAAGCAAACCACTGGAGGGCACTCTAGCCCTATCACAGATTTCAAGGGCTGCAGGAGTGTACCACAGAAGGAACCAGAGGCTAGATTAGCTGCTGGAGCTCCAGGGGATGCGAGAGGGCCTCCTGTGTGTTCTGAGATCCCTCAAGGGCGAACAGAGTGAAACCTGGCCCCATGCAAAGGCAGCTGCAGCAGATGAGGTCAGCAGGGTGAACAGATGCCTCCATTCATGAGCTTCTTGGGTTCCACTGCTTTTCATTTCCAATCTTTGGCATACACGTTCTTCTGGAACCACCTTTGCCTAAATGCAGAACTGCCTGGTAATGGTGCCTACCCACTACACTCCTTAGCCGATGATTTGTCTGTCACCATAAATAATACTGGAGACTGGGATGTTTATGAAGAACAGCTATTGAGCTCACAGATGTGAAGGTAGAAAGTTCATCTGTTGAGGGTTTTTCTTGCTCTGTGGTGACATAGTAAAGGGGATGAGGCAAGACAGAAAAAGCATGTGATACAGAGCCTGCTTTTACAACACAGCCACTCTTGAGTCAATCCATTATGATGATCTCCCAAAGACCAGACATCTCAAATGTCCTTAGCATGTGACATTGTGCATTAAGTTTCCAACACATGAAAGCTAGAAATTCATTCAGACTGTACCAGTGAGTGACAGGCTGAAAGAAAGCCCAGCTTCCCGCCTTGGATCTGCGGAAGCTCTGTGGTAATCTAGCATACCCTTGAGTCCTCTCTGGGGTCAGGCCAAAGCCAGCCACCAAGATGACCTGTGTCTGGCTGGCTGAGTTCCTCCCCTTTCCTGCGCTTCTGCCCCTGCTACCCATTCCCCTTGAGTGCTATTCTTTGATAAGCACTATGCACAAGTAGCCATCATTGGGGCTGCTTCTGAGGAACCTAACCAGCACATCAGTGGATCATCAGTGCTTGAACTGAATCAGTGCTTGATTCCTTTCCTCTGGTCATCAGCAAGTTGCTGTGTGAGGCCCTGGGGTTTGTGAATTCACCTTTTAGAGGTGCCCCGCATTCCTGTGGCGTTTTTCTGCAGGGCTGGTAAATGGCTATTCGGAGTTCCAGCAGGTTCAGCTGATGCCTCTCCTATCTACTGACCCAAGACTGTAGGTGGAGCTTCTTCCAGGGAATCAGAGCTCTCTGTGTCCACCCATCTGTGAGGGCTCAAACAGTATGACTCAGAAGCCCTTAGAGCATGGAGCGGGAGTAGAGCTCACAGAGGGCACTTTCCATCCACTTAGCATCCATGAGGCCCTGGGCTTCATCTTTAGCAACAACAATAATACTGTCCAGGGAAATATTTAGAAGTTAATTTTTAAAGTCCCTTAAATAATTTTGGAGTGAAGGAAAGCAAAAGAGAGGAAGTCAGAAAAGATTTAGTAAACTGCAGTGGCCAAAGGCCCAGTCATGCGGACACCCATGGGCCATGGCTTGAGTATTTTCCCTTTGGTGAACAGAATCTAAACACCCATATTGGCACTAATTTTCCCAGATTGACATCACAATTCTTAAACAAATTAATATTCCTATCTCAACTAGCCAATATTCACATGCTGAAGCAAAAGGGGAGAAGAGGGGAAAGACAAGAAGAGGAGGCAGGTATCAGCAGCCTCTCACCCTCACCCCAGACGTGCTGACTTTAGCCTGGCGCACACATGAAACAAATGATTAAAATGATTGCTCACATGCGACGGAAAAGTAATCTCCATTTAGAAAAATATTCAAATCAGGAGTTGGGAGCATTCTCTGTCTTAGTTAATAATGGCCTAGATTACATGGACAGTAGATTATATAAAGCCTATGGATCAATATACCATTTTCCTGATTAAATTGCTGGTGTACTGTGGGGTTTGTAGGGGCACAGCTACAGAGATGTCTGGAGACCTGAAATTACATTTCAAGGGTAAATAAGGGGCAGTGTAAGCTGGGGTAACTTCTTTCCATCTTTCTTTCCTCGGATTTTGAGGTAGGTGAGGTTGAGCGATGGAGAAACGAGACTCCTACTAGTGCTTGCTCTGTGCTAACTCCACTCAGGGCTGACACGCTCCCTCCAGAGACTTGCTTAAATACTGCGTGAGAACACTTATGTCTGTCTCCCCGGATTGAATTTGATCCATGAGGGTAAATTCAATAAGCATGAGCGGCAGTGACAGGCCACATTGATCGAAGGTCAGGAGTAGGTGATGCTAACAGTTAGTTATCGTTCTCTTAACACTTATGAAATATGCTGCAATTCAAAACTCAACTGCTCATAAAGGCCGCTGCTGGCCGTAATCACATTGTTCCTTGTGAACAATGAACTAAGTCACAGAGAACATAGAAGCAGTTTGGGAGTAGCACGTGGGGTAAAGGTCACTGCTGTTACCTCAGTATTTCCAGTAAAGAGTCTTTCCAAGGGTCTATTAAAGCATATGTGTGTGTATGTATACATAGATGTGTGTATATATATATATACATATACACATCTATGTATATGTACACATATATACATATATATAATTGCCTACTATACTTCCGGGTGGCTAGGAACTCACTGTGTAGCCTAGGCTGATCTTGAACTCATGGCAATCCTTCTGCCAAAGCCTCCCTCTTTGGTATTAAAGTTACCACACCCAGCTAAAAGTCATCATTTAACTTGTTAACTCTGACACTTAACTCAGGTAGTCATTTGCAACACCACACAGCAGGTGTAAGGAGCCCTTAAAAGGCCAAGTTTGAACTTGGTCTTAATGAATTCGATGCTTTCTGATTTTAATATCTGATGGACATTCTGATCCCTGATTTATGTCAGATAGTTTTACAGAACACAAAAGCAGCTGTCCTGAGTAAGAGGTATGGCCATCTCCCTCCCTTCCTCCCTCCCTCCCTCCCTCCCTTCCTTTCTCTCTTCCTTCCTTTCCCCTCTTTGTGTGTGTGTGTGTGTGTGTGTGTGTGGTGTTTGTACAGCTAATTTTGAAATCAAGGCATTCTATATGATAAAAACAAAGTCCTCCACTGAGCCCCGCCCACCGCCCCCAGCACCAAGAAGGATAATGTCTACAAAAAGACACACTATTACAGTGGAGTCTACAGGCATAACCTCTGGATTCTTTAAGGAAAAATAATAATAATAATAAAACTGCCTGTTTTAGTTAGGGTTTTATTGCTGTGAAGAGACACCATGGCCACCGCAACTCTTATAAAGGAAAAGATTTAATTGAGGCTGGCTTAGTGATTTAGCCCATTATCATGGCGGGAAGCACAGCAGCACACAGGCAGACATGGTGCTGGAGAAGGAGCTGAGAGTTCCTCATCTTGATCTGCAGCAGAAGGAGACTGCATGTAACACTGGGCGAAGCTTGAGCTTAGGAGACCTCAAAGCCCATTCTCTCAGTGACACACTTCCTCCAACAAGAACATACTACTCCAGCAAGGCCATACTTCCTAATAATGTCACTATGTTCTCAAGCATTAGGCAATGTGAGTCTATGGAGCCATTCCTGTTCAAACTACCACACTGCCTTAAATTGCCTTTTTTTCACATTTGCTGAATGTTTGTTCTCAGAAAGCAGCCAAAAAGGTGTTTGAGAACAAGAGATGGGATTGTTTATCCACAGACTCATTAATTAGGTTTTATGTTTTTTGTGTCCACAGGATCATAGACGCGTGTCCACAGGACCTCTGGCTGCTATTACCACCACTCTTATGAGAAGCACTCAAAGAAAATGCCAAAGTGAAGCAACATCATTGATGACTTAGGTATGGGGCAGCAGAGAATGGCAGGAGGGAGGGTTGGTTGGTTTCCATTTGCAGTTTTATTTGAGAACCCAGGAATAGGTACACTGGGCTTTTTACTATATTGTATCTCCCTAATTTGTTTTCTCTACATATACATACACACACACACAACTTTATCAGACATTAAGAATAATATTTGTGAAGCTTGAATGTAAGCATGTACAATGTGCTAAATGTTTGCAACGTTCCTGACAGACACCTTCAGAAAAATCTAAACAGAAAAGCGTAAGTGTCTGGGAAGAAAAGATGTTCAATATTAATTTGCTTTAAAAAAAAACCCACTAGCTCCGCAAATGTTTTGCAGATGTTTTTAAACCCTCTCATTTTAAAAGTAATCTCATTGCTATTTGTTTGTATCTGTTATACTACATGGAGTGGTTTGTGCAGAATGTCTTGTCTACCCCAATTTTCATAATTATGCTCATAGTTAATTATGATTGCCCCCGAAGTATTGCTATTCCCACTTCGAAGAGAAATGAATTGGGAAGCAAGACAATTGTCACAACACTAACAGAAGCCTGAACACCCCTCCTCACCAAAAGGCTCTCCCTTATGTGTCTGGATTATGCACATAAGTTATAATTCTTGTGACAGCCCAGTCATGGATATGATGCTCCTCTCTGTAAAGTCAAGAAGACAGAGGCTGAAAAGAATGTGAACCTTATCCATGCATACACAGCCAGGAACTAGCAGTAAACATTGCTTCAAATCTCCATCATGTCCTGGGCTTTCTGCTCATCATCTGCTTCTGTAGGGCACCAATGGGCCTGGTGATCTCATGTATGGAAGTTGGTGGTAAGCATGTGTGCGTGCTTAGGGATGTGCATGCAGGAGGCAGAAGCCAACTCTGAAAGGTAAGATTGTTGTTTGAGACAGGGTCCCTCCCTGGGACTCAGAGCTTTTTGATTAGTAGACAAGCCAGTGAACCTCAAGGATCCATCGGTCTCTGCCTCTCCAGCTCTCAGATTACAAGCGGGTGCCACCATACCTTTTTGTTTTGTTTTGTTTCTTTGTTCCTTTTACAACTAACTGGGTGCTGGGGTTCAAACTCAGGTCCTCATGGTGGACCAAGCTAATCTGCCACCCCTCCCCCAGATTATCTTTAAGAAGTCTATTTTATTACCTACATGCTGCACAGTGTGTCGATTCCTCTTGTCTTTCATAGGTTTCTGTCACTTCATTGTAACTATTTTCAGTTAGAACTTCTTAGATTTTTTTCCCCACTTACAACCCCTTTGGGTCTAAGAAGGTTTTACAAAATCTTGAGTATATGCATGTAGTAAGTAGGTATACAAATAAAATAATTAAGGACAATAAATCATAAAGGAATGGACACTAGTGTCAGGGCTTGGCTCTCTCCCATGGCATGGATCTCAGGTTTGGCCAGGCATTGGTTGGGCATTCCCTCAATCTCTGCTCTATCTTTATCCCTGCACATCTTGTAGGCAGGGCATGGGAGAGACCCAACCCCTGACACCATTAACAATACTCTGTTATGCTCGCAGACAGGAGCCTCCCATAGCTGTCCCATGAGAGGCTCCACCCAGCAGTGGATGGAAACAGATGCTGAGATTCACAGGCAAACATTGGGCAAAGCACACAGAGTCCTGTGGGAAAGTGGGAAGAAGAATAGAAGGACCTGAAGGGGACAGGAGCCTCCACAAGAAGACCAACAGCACCAACTAACCAGGGCTCAAAGGGGCTTGCAGAGACTGAAGCACCCAGACATGGACCATGCATGACTGGACCTAGGCCCCCTACACAGATGCAGCAGATGGGCAGCTCAGGGTTTCCTAATAAGGGTAGCCTGGGCTATTTCCAACATGGACTCTTTTGCCTACTTTTGGTCATTTCCCCCTGGCCAGAGTGCCACACCAGACCACAGGGGAAGAGGACATGCTCAATCCTAATGTAACTTGATGAGCTGGCAAGGGTTGGTAGAGGGACCTCCCCTTTTCTGAGGAATAAGGGAGGGGGTGGGGGGAAATGAGGGAGGGTGGGACTGGGAAGAGAAGAGGGAGGGTGCCACAATTGGGGTGTAAAGTGAATAAATTAATTAATTAATTTAAAAGGAAGGTATATTAAAATAAGTCTTTGCTATTATAAAATGACTGTAAATTAAAGACAAAAATCATTGATTCAAATATGCTTTGATTGAGGTGGCTGTGCTTATTTATTTTTGCATAAGGAAATCTTGTCTTGGGCCAGTGACAAGGCTCAGTGTGTAGAGGCGATTAAGCTTAGTTCTATTCTGAGCTCCCACCAGGTAGCAGAGGAGAATGGGCTCCTGGGAGTTGTCCTCTGACCTTCACATATGTCCTTTGTGCTCGCTCACTCCCACACTTAAAATAAGTAAGAAGATAAATATCTTAAAGAAATCTTGTTTGAATCTTTGGCAGTATAGGAAGTGAAGCAATGCCACTATTTTTCAGAGGTGATCAATATTTCCATTTTATGTTTGTTAATACCGAGAGCTCCTTCCACCTCACATAAATATGTAGCATAAAATGTCACAAGCATGTCTAGGGTCATTTGAGAAATTGTTTCAAATTCTATTCTAATCCAAAACCAAAATTAATTAAACATATTTTATGAGAAGAGTCAGCAACTCCAACAGCATTCTTTAAAGTCAAATGTTCTAACACAATGCAACCCAAAGATATGCCAATGTGATACATGCCAAGGACCCATGGCAGGAATTACTGAAAGCCCAATTCCCAGAATGAACACATTGCCTTCCTAGAAGAGCCACAGCTTTGTGTACAGAATAAAAGCACCATGATCCATAGCATATTGTGTCAAATCTCAGCCACTGTGTTTCAGGTGGTATTTGTTGGCAGTGAGTGGTACAAGGAAATGTGCAGTGCCAAGTGCACATGTGTGTTTAGAACTAAGGCACACTGTACTATGTGTAGAAAATATCAGAACTACTGATTCTTAAAACGCTTCTTATTTGATTATTGTGATTCTTAATTTGCCTTTCAGATCTGTGGCCATCCTGGGCTCAAATAAATAAATAAATAAATAAATATTTTAAAAATAAGAGTCTAGGACCCATAGGGAACAGCTTGTAAGCTCCCTTGATACCTCAGTGTATGTACTGCTTTTGGTCATTGTGCATTCAAGAACCTTTTGCTACTGCCTCATTTGATTATAGGAGCCCAGATGCAATTGCAGCCCCCAGGTTAAGAAGCTGGTCTAACACTAAACCGGTTAGAAGAAAAAGTGGGGAAGACCCTAGAACTCATTGGCACAGGAGACTACTTCCTGAACAGAACACCAACAGCACAGACTCTAAGATCAACAATAAATAATAAATGGGACCTCATGAAACTGAAAAGCTTCTGTAAAGCAAAAGACACTGTCATCAAAACAAAACGACAGCCTACAGACTGGGAAAGGATTTTTACCAATCTTACTTCTGACAGAGGGCTAATATCCAATATATATAAAGAGCTCAAGAAGTTAAAAAGCAACAAATCAAGTAATCCAATTAAAAATGGGGTATGGAGCTAAAAAGAGAACTCACTGTAGAGGATTATAGAATGGCAGAAAAACACTTAAAGAAATGCTCAATGTCCTTAGCCATCAGGGAGATGCAAATCAAAACGACTCTGAGATTTCACCTTACACCCACCAGAATGGCTAAGATCAAAAACTCAAGTGACAACACATGCTGGAGAGGTTGTGGAGAAAGGTGAACCCTCCTCCATTGCTG
>JAQQSO010003765.1:0-13310 GCA_028658305.1 Pachyuromys duprasi | reverse complement strand
GTTGCCCTAGCGCAGCTTACAGACAGGATAGTATTGTAGATCAAAGGGTTTGCATTTATATCTCTCCTTTGGGAGTGTGCAGAATATCTTCCTGTATCAAAGACTCTAGAATGCAGGGGTGAAGGTCCTATGAAGGGACCAGCTTGACTTCTCCATAGTTAACGAGTTGTTTAGGTGTTTTCATTAGTAAAATGGGACTTTCTTTGAGACTGCCAGTGGATGGATTAACAGAGACTTACTATATTCATTAATAACTTAGTCACGGTAGCTGGATTCTCAGTTATTCTAAGCTGACAGTCCTGGTTTGGCCTATGTCCTGCCATGTGGCCAGTTAACTGTCAGTCTTACTGCTTGCACTTGTTTCTTCCTCTGTGTCCAGCTGGCAACATTTCCCCTCAGCCCCCACAGGTTCCCATCCTGAGTGCC
Organism: Pachyuromys duprasi; assembly: GCA_028658305.1. Classification (NCBI taxonomy): domain Eukaryota; kingdom Metazoa; phylum Chordata; class Mammalia; order Rodentia; family Muridae; genus Pachyuromys; species Pachyuromys duprasi. The sequence continues at coordinate 12,884 of JAQQSO010003765.1, read as the reverse complement.
TTCGCTGCTGGAAGTCCTGCATATCCTCTCCTACCTCAGCTAACGGCCAGTCAGCTTTTTATTAAACCAATCAAAAATTGAGAAAGGGAGTGTTTACAAAATATGATGCAGCCAGATGAATAACAATACCAAAGTCTAGCCTGTAATTAGATCTCTGCCAGCACAGAAATCAGCATTTGAATAATACAAAGATAACCTTTACACAGTGTACAAAATATCACCCCACCACTAAATTTAGCAATAGAAACTGCCATGAGTTTGTGGAAAACAGCCTATAGTTTTAGCAATAGTCTAGGTTGTTTGGGGATTCTCATGGGACCCCTTTGGCCAACAACTCAATTAGATATAACCCAGTCCTGGTAACTAGAAGCTTCATTTGGTGATAAGAGATCAAGAGATGGCCAGTTGAGCTGTCTCCTCCATTATTTGACAAATTTATTTAGATAGCCTTCATAAATATATGTGTGTGTGTACATATATGGAAGCTTCTACTGTGTTAGGTTTCCATAATACCCATCCAGTGGCCCTTAATTTTAGCTGTCTTTCCCTGTATTCCCTCTCTGATCTCCCTCTCCCCTTTCTATTTGATCCTCTCATTCCAGAACTCTCCATAACTGTCTATTTTGTATCTTTTTCCTAACAAGATCTATTTGTGTCTCCTATTCCCTCCGTCTCTACCTAACCTCCGGTTCTACATATTCTAGCTTGGTTATCAATGACTTAACAAATAATGTCCACATATAAGTGAATACATGCCATATGGATAACTCACTCAAGATGATTTTTTTTCTATAGCCATCCAATTACCTGGGAATTTCATTTTTAAAAAAGTGGCTGAGTTATACTCTGTTTGTAAATGTACCACATTTTTTTTTTTATCCATTCTTTTGTTGAGGAAGGTCTAGGTTGTTTCTAATTTCTGGCTATTATGAACATGGTTAAGAAGTGTTAGGATGAGGCATCCCTCGGCATGCCCCGTAGTGGTATAGAGGAATCTTGACGTAGACCGAGTCCCATCTTCCTGAGGAACTGCCACGCTGGTTTCCATAGTGGCTTGCACTCCCATCAGCCATGGATGACTGTCCCCCTTCCTCCACACTCTTGCCAGCATGAGCTGTCACTTATTTTATTGATCTTAGCCATTCTGATAGTGAAAGATGAAAGCTAAAGTAGTTTTGATTTACAGTTTTTTGACGATTAAGGATGAACATTTAAGTGTTTTTCAGCTATTTGAGTTCCTCTTTTAAGATTTCTCTGTTTGGATCTGTACCCATTTTAAAATTGGGTTATTTGTTTTCTTGGTAACTACTTTTTTGAGTTTTTTATATATCTGAACTTGAGCTACAGAGCAAGTTTGAGGCCAACCAGGGCAGCTTAAACAAAAAGTAAAACATAAGGTTGGGAGACAGCTCAGCGGTTCAGCAGTTGCTTGGCGTGCATGGGGCTCCTAGGTTGAATCGCCAATAACGCATATGCTCAGAAAATGAGACTGTCATGAAACTAACAGAATTATTTCATTCAGGACCTTTTTGGGGGGGTGACTTGATAAGTTAGGATAAATGAGAGAAAGGTAAGAACAGTCATTCCTTTTCTGATATGTTAAAGGGGTGTTGCCTGTGTTTTGGGGCTTGTACTCACTAAGAAGGCAATTTTTTTTGGTTAAGAGATCATCAAGTTATGTGTAGGTGTTATCCATTGTAAATATAAGTGGTACTCACTATAAAACCATAAGGATTAGTTAGAAGTGATCTAGAAGTATATTGATGTAACATATAGGTCTTTCTGACCTGGAATCCATGGAAGAAACTCAACAGCTTTGCAAGCTGAAGAGAAATGAAATTTTAAAAGTTATTATTTTAAATTATGTGTGTATGTGTACACACATGAGTGCATGTGCCCACAAGAGGTTAGCTGTGCTACAGAGGTGAAATACCCTTGGAGTTGGAATTACAGCTATTTGTCACCCACCTGATATGGGTGCTGGGACTTGAGCTTGGATTTCCTGAAACAGCATTTTGTATGCTTAGCTTAACCAGTGAGCCATCTCTCTGGCCCCTGAGAAATGAAATTTGAAGTGCAGAAATAATTTGGTATTTTATTCCTGTAATATACTTGTACTTGTTTATATAGCTATCCAGTTGACCAGAATATTCTCTGTTGTAGAACATTATTTTATTTCCTTTTAGCTTGTTGTATCGTTTATCAAACTGTTTGAATGTTGGGCACGTTTCTTTAAGCATGCCAGTGATTCTGGTCATATGACTTAGTGAGCCAAATCAGCTTCTTTCCTAATAATTGTTGCTAGCAGTACTGGCCTAATGTCTTTTAAAATTATAATGAAGGAGACTAGAAAGATGGTTCTGCAGAGCACTGGCTGCTCTTTCAGAGGAACTGGGTTTAATCTCTAGCACCCACACAGTAGCTTACATCTCCTTTACTCCAGTTACAAGGGGATCCAACACCCTCTTATGGCTTCCACAGGCACTGGGCATGCATGTGGTGCACAGATATACATTATGACCCCTCAAAATCATACACATAAATAAGTAAAAATTATAATGGAGGAAGATATTTTATTTTTGGAACATATTTTTAGAAAAGGTTAGGACAGAACTGCAGTAGTCATGATAACTGACTGGGACATTAGCTGTCTGTGGCCTTGGAAAGAGGAGTCCTAGAAATTAAAAAAAAAAACAAACAAAAAACCAAACATAGAGACTTGAAAAGGTACCCAAAATGGTTTTGCTTCTTTCAGAATTTAAATTTCCTCTCTCTTCTGCCGTGCACAGCCTTCTCCTCATATAACACCAAGCAAGTTACTATTAGGGCCATGTTCTTCTGTGAAAAGTGAGCATTTTTATGGGCTAGTTTCTGAATGTCATTAGACTGACCTTGAACTTGCTGTGTAGTAACATTGGCTTTGAACTCCTGATCCTCCTACTTCCATCTCCCAACTGCTGAGATTACAGGTGTGCATCACCATCCTCAGCTTAATATCATTGTTTCTAGGAGAGAAAGTATGTTCTGCTTCTCAGTGATTTGTAAGTTCATATCTAGAAGGTAACAAACCTGAGTTGTAAAGCGTTAGCAACAAAAAAGGAGGTAACACTGACCATGAAACAGTATGCCTTGCCTTCAGATCTGGCCTCTTCCATTCATAGCTGTTTGACCTGTTGCCCATATTTATAAAGAAGAGAACGGACCTCTCTCCTGCTTTGGTTCCTATTTGCAGAGACAGTATTTACAGTGGCTGTGCTGATGGCCACAGACAGTATTTACAGTGGCTGTGTTGATTCAGTTGTTGGTGAGGCTGGAGGAGCGTGTGCAACATAGAGCTCTGGCTCCCACAGCCTCACTGATGACCTTGCTGGGCATAAATGATAATGACACTGAGCTGCCTTTTCCTTTTCCAAATTGCAGTGATCACTGTTTGATTTATCGCATTTGCGATAGCAGATGTAATTATTATAAAGTTTGGGAGGTATGAAATATATATTTTAAATATTGACCCCTCCCCTTTTTTCCTGAGTGAGGAACATTCTAAATGCTTGGCAACTTCTGTACTTTTCATGGGAAATGAGAAATTCATTTGTATCTTCTTTAGTAGTCCTATAAGGATTTAAGATGGAAATTATGTTTCTTTAGATAAATTAACTTTGAAGATCCCTTGGAAAAACCTTTATGGAGAAGCAGTCATTGCCACCCTAGAAGGATTATACCTGCTCGTGGTCCCTGGAGCAAGTATGTTGTTTTACATTGTAATCACTAAGTAACATTGCAGTGAAGTGAAATTGTTCCCTGTGCAGTATTCCAGAATAATGAGGAAGCTAGACTGGTCATGTGTACACAGTGCATTTACATATGTGTGACATGTGTCACATTTGTGTACAGAATGCTGTTCTGTTGCTGGAGACAGTGAATTGAGTCTATTTGAGGCTCATTTTCCTTGAGTGCTTATTTTATGCCTGAAGTTTTTTTAAGTTGAGATGCACTTGACAAATGTACTATTGAAGAATGAATTGAAATGTACCAAGGTGTTAATTTACGTATTTCAAGACTGGAAACTTTTCCTGCATCTTGTTGCTTCTGATTTTAAACAACTGTCCTTTCAAACATGTATGCAGGTAGTTTCTTCCTTAGGAATTGGAGTATCTTAGTAATAGTATTTTGAAATGTTAGTTATTACTGTTTTCAGCTAAAATGGACAATATGAGAAAAATTTGAATGCTTTGGGAAAAATTACTGCCAGTTTCACAACCATAATGCAGATATATATATATTAATTTTTTTTTCATGTAGTGCTAGGCTGTTCTGGAACTCATTCTGTAGATGAAGCTGTCTTCGAACTGAACTTGTAGATCCAGCTGCCTCTGCCTCCTGAGTGTTGGGATTAAAGGCTTATGTCACCATACCCAGCTTTTATTTATTTTAAAGATTTATGTGTGTGCCTATGTGAGTTTATGCTCACTGCATGTGTGCAGGTACCCCTGGAGGCCGGAAGAGAGTGTCAGATCTTCTGGAACTGGAGTTGGGAGCCACCTTGTGTGGGTACTGGGAACCGAACTAGGGTCCTCTGCTAGAGCAGCAAATGCTCTGAATCTCTGTACCGTATCTCTAGCGCCTTTACAACCTTTCTGTAGATACTAAATTTTCACCACTCAGGCAGTAGCAGTCAGTATGCTGACATATTTTCTGTCTTCTCCTTTGCTCTTTTAGTTATCTCTCCAGCCTTTTCCATCTTCCGTTTTTAGCCATCTTCCTCCTCCTAATTTCTTTTTTTCTTTGTTTTGTTTATAAACAAATAGGAACCATTTATGTGTAAAGTCTTTGTAAGGTTAATCTTAGCAAGAATGTTTTTTGACTTACAAAGATAATAATGTATTGCAATGAGGTTAAATTTTTTCATTTGTTTACTGATTTTATTTCTTTTTGTGAGAATTAATTGTATGTTTTTAGGTATTAAATATGATGCTGAGAAAGAAGAAAAATCCTTGCAGGATATTAAACAGAAAGAACTTTCCCGAATTGAAGAAGCCCTTCAAAAAGCAGCAGAGAAAGGTACAATAAGTTTATTTAAATACTTAGACATACCTATATTTTAGACATTTAGCATCATTTTATAGACTTTTTATTCATTAATTTTTATTTATTTTCAAGAAAGGGTTTTACTGTGTATCCCTGAGTGCTCTGGAACTCATTCTATAGACCAGGCTGCCCTTGAACTCACAGAGATCCTCCTTCCTCTGCCTCCTGAGTGCTTGAATTAAAGATCTACACCACCACTACCCAGATTTCAGTCTTTCTTAAGCCTAGTTCCAAAGAATGCAACCTTTTCAAATCAATATACTGATTATAAATATTTCAGTGACTAACCGAGAATTGATTGCTTTTGTCTGGTGATTAGTATTCTAAGTTTTGAATAACATTGAGGTCTCGTTGTTTTGTGTGAGTTCATTTTTTACCTTTGTGTTCGTAAGGTGATGAGGGTAAGATGTCACAGATGTGTCAAGGCATTGATGCCATGACCCTAGTTCCCCATCTCTTCATGAGACAAAACAGGCTTCAACATTTCAACACCCTCAATAATTTAGTTTTTATCCAAGATAAGCTTGATAATTATGTTCCATTTTGATTTTGACGAATTTCTAGAGATTGAAAGGAAAAGCATTATTAGTCTGCAGTGTGATGATTGAAAGACTTTCCCACATTCCAATCTGTTCATCTCTTTAAAATCATATCATATTTTTGTTTCTGACTGAGATACAGTTTGTTAGTATTTTAAATTATTTTTGAGTCATTTGGTGGTATGCTTAGGAATTTTGATGATGAAGGTGGGTAGTCTCTTACAACATAAGGTTAATATTTTTCAGTCTTTATTCATGCTGAGCTTGAAACTTTTTTTTCTACAAACAAAACAGAACAAGACAAGGCAAATATTAACTTGGAAATGACTTGAATTGCAGTCACACACAAGGAAGGCTCTTTTTGTGGCCCTGTAATGTGAATCAGTGAGAAGTTATTTTAAAATGACTTCTTGAGCTGAGTGCGCTTGTCTAGCTCTGGCTACTCAGGAGCCTGAGGTAGGAGACCCTGTGGCCCTGTAGTGTGGGCCAGTCTGGGCAAAAGAGGAGATTCCTCCTCAAGCAACAGTCACAGAAACAGTATCTGCTCCTGAAGGTTCTGATCATTGGCCCTAATCCCTTTTTGTCCCAAGTGGAGATTTATACATACATACATACATACATACATACACACACACACGCACACACACATACACACATATATGCTGAAACATAAATATTTTTTTCCTGCTTTCCTTTTCTAGTGCTGGGTAAATGAGCCCAGCTTCCCACACACTAGGTGGGAGCTGTGCTGCTGACTTCACCTTCAGTGCCCATGTGGTCTAAATTTTACTTCCTTATGATTTGGGTCTGCATGTGTAGCCTCTGTTGAATTAGCTCCTTCATGGCTTCCTTGCCTATATTTCTTCTGTTTCCTCCTTTGTTTGCTGGACACATTGAGTAGCTCTCAGGGTGACTGAACGTTCTCTTAAGGCTAAATGCTAGATTTTTCTTTGTATAGGTTTAGAATATCACATTCAAGATCTAAAAGTGGTAGTTTACAGCTGTAATTCAAAGGAGGATGCGGCAGATGAGTTTTAGGCCAGCCAGCCTCCTGGACTATAGAACTGTCTCTCTCTCTCTGTCTCACACACACGCACACACATATACACATATACCAAAACAAAACAACAACAGCAAAAAACCGGAACAAACTCTTCCCCAAGAAACCCCAAGCCTTCCAAACCTACCAACCAAACAACAATAAAAACTCAAAATGTAATATTAAGGAGGTTTACAATTATGATTTTGCAGGCTGTGTCTGTTAGCTTCCGGGTAATTTTGAGCCTCTATGCTTGTATATGTTGTTGAAAATGGAACTTTGATGTCAAGCACTTCATTTGAATTGGGCAAGGAAGGCATTTGTGTAATGATGAACAGGACAAAGTGTTAAGTCCCATCAAAGAGGCCTGGTGGAGTGTTAGGAAAGTACAGAGTGAGGTGACAGTGTTAAGTGTGTGCTTCAGTGGGTTCTGTGAACATGGGGGTGAGAGTGAGAAAGAGCCCCACGTCAGGTGGGGCAGACAGGGCAGAGAAGTCCAGAGCACCTCTGGGAACAGTTGACAGCTCAGGGGTTTGAGAGACCGTAGTTCCATGTAAGGCTGGGAAGCTAAGTTGAGATCAATTTAAAGAGTTCAAATGTCAGGACGACGATGATGATGATGATGATGATGACTGCAGTGAAAATGACATTTATTGAGTATTTATTATTTACCAGACACTCATCAAAGAGCTTTCTATGAATGAACTCACATAATAGTTACCCAATGCAAAAATGAACTTTATCCTCTAGCTGGTGGGGGAGGGGGGAGTCCTGCAGTCTGGGCTGTCCTTCATTGGGAGGTGAATGGCAGAGGGTGCTGTCTAGCCATTATTGACTAGAATGGATAGACGGTTCAGACAGCTGCCTATCAGGAAGGAACAAGTCACACACTAAGGTAAGATGAGATTTCCTGATCTGACTTTAAAATTAGTGGCAGATAACATAGGAACTTAATGAAAATGGGCAAAATGACAGGCAGGAAGAGAACCCAGAGGGCAGGTTTGTGTTGTGTGTGAGATGAAAGATTACAGCGAGACCTGAGCAGTCATTGCAGTTGACCTGCCTTGCTCAATTTGAATGTTACGACTTTCATGATGAAGAATTTTTGTCTTAATGTGAAAATAAGGTCTGTATGTTGCAAGAATGAAGCTGGTGTCACTGGGAATGTTTCCTTAGGAGTAGGTGGTTTTACCATCACTGACTCTTCCCTTGCCCTGTCATGTGGTTTCTGAGTTTTTGGCATTAAGTTTAGGTGCATTTCCCATGCAAAAATGAAGGTAACTTATGATGCTTTGCATTTTGGTTACTGCTGCCATGGGACTCAGGTGCACACTCAGGGGAGTTCATGTATGGCTTGGAAAACTTGCTTCACAAGGACGTCAAGCCTGGTGGGTATGCATGGTTAATTATACTCAGCTTCATGAAATCGATGCTCTCATCCATGCCTGAGCTTTGAGGGGAGTCCATTTGATGGTGTGCCATCCTTTGAGAAATATGGAAATGTAATTCATGCTCACACCCTTGCCATCCCTTCCTGTCCCTCCCCTCTGCAGCCATTCACTCATTCACTGAGTCTTTGAGTGCTCTCTGGCAAACTGTACCCTGGAAGCTTCCTGTTTGTGAGTGAGCAAGCATAGTACTCTGGCCTGTGGAATGCTCATATTGGCAGATGATGAAATTCATACTGCCCTTTGGCCTTAGTTTTTTTAGTACAGTAGTAATGCTTCCCAACCGAGTGCTTTCTCTTGCTTACAGCTCAAATTTTTAAATTTGCAAGAAGCAGTGAGATGGAATATGTATGTATATACATATATTTCATTCAGAGCCTCAAGGAGGGACTTCTGTATTTCCTTTCATGTCCTCTCTGTGTAATCTCTAGTCTGCTGTCCTGTACAGTGTGTTGAAACCGAAGTGTCACAAACGAATTGAAGGTTATTCTGTTTACTGTAGGATCAGAATGGGAATCTTTGGTACACTCAGATGTGTACCAGATATATAGTAATGATTTTTAATATTTTAAATAAAATGTTATGTTTTTTTTAGCTCTTCAGGGAGCTCTTTATGTTAATTTGATCACACTTTAGATTTGCTTTGACTAAATGGTAAGTGCATCTGCATCTCAAATTTTAAACAGTGAGTGCTATATTAGAATTCTTATGCAGATAAAACTTCCTTAATATATATGTTCATTTTGAAAGTGGGGAGAATTTGCATGGCAGATTAGGTGAAATTATCTTGAGGATAGTTTTCTCATTTTACAAATCTACCAGGCAGTAACCATGGCCAGACTGCTAATTTGTTACTTTGTTCAATACAGAGGATAGCATGGGAAATCTTGGGGCTCATTGTGCAATTTTATAGGCTGTCTATTCTCTCTGGTGCCAGTGTTTTCTGGTCCCTCTAAGGAGAATCTGCCTGGAAGTTGTAAGTAGATGCTGGTGACCCATCTAGTATCTTACACAACCACTGGGCCTTGTTAAAAGCCAGCAGAAGTCACAATGAAGGAAGCCATAGCTAATTCTTTTATCTTTCTTCTTTTAGACTTTAATGCTGGATAAAGTGAGGCTCACAGTACAGTGAGAAGAGTTCATTTGATGATGGTGTCTTCACTCCCTTCACTAGGAGCTAATGTGTCCTTATGACAGTTACCCTTTGAGTTTCAGGGTGCATATTCTTCCCTTTTTTCATGCCACTTTTTTTTTAACTTTAGAACAGAGATTCTCAGAAAGGCAGAGCTATTTTCATAATGATATTAAAGCATTTCATTTTCTCATTGAGTTGAAATTTGTATGTTGGTATACAAGCAATGGCGTGAATACTCAGTGGCTGCCATGGCCTGATTCAAGGAGGGACACCTCTTTGTGCCCCTAATCATTGTGTCCTTTGCTACTGTTCACTCATTACAAAAACAAAAGAAAGAAAAATGTGCCAGTGTTTCTTTAAGTTTATTCTTTGACAAAATAAAATTATAATTTTGACAAACATGAACTCTTGAGCAGGTCTCTAAAATTTTGTGGGACACAAGAGAAAGTATGTGTGAAGCATTTCTGAATGCTGAAGTAGGTTGAGTCTCAAGGATGATCACTCGTGCAGATGTGTGGATGCTGGCTGGAGCTGCTTCTTACGGTTAAAGTTCCTTTGTACTCAAAGGACTGACAGCTTGTCACCAGTCAAGTTTGGGTATGTAGCTACAATACACAACAAAGTACCACCTTGTGCTTTTAAGGACAGTTGCAGTTTTAGGAACCCCCGATTTGCCACCTCCAGTCTGACAGCCAGCTAGTGTGGCCAGACCTTCCCATGAGACTGGACTGGTGGTGATCCCAGCTGTGCCTCCTCTGTTAAACACTGACCAGACCAGACATGAGGATTGCCTGGCTCATTGCAGCAGGATTTCCATATAACCAGTGAGTGATGAGTCATGGGTGTGTGAAAGGCCCATGTCACGTGTGAGATGGCCAACTGATTTTAATTTGGTTGACTATAGTTGGATTATATATTTCATATATAATCTAAACAACCTAGTAAGAAACTCTACTTATTAAACTCAAGTGTGTTCCCCATAATTACACAAAAGACCATGAAAACACTTTTCCCTTTTCTAGTTGCATATCTGTTTTGAAGACATATTTTCATCAAGTACTTAAATCACAACAACATATCTCAGCAGATTGAAGGCAGAAGCAGATATGTGAATCTTGCCATCTTCTATTAAGCCAGATATTAAAGAGATTTATAAAAATCTCAATGTGCCTTAAATATATATATATTTATATATGTATACATATACATATATATGTATATGTATACACACACACGCTTGTGTGTATAACCATAAGTAATTAAATAATGGTTTAATATTATTTTGAATGAAGAAAATAGTTTGTTTCTAGCATGATAAATATGAATAACAATAGCCTATATTACTTAAAATCTCTTCAAATTGCTCATGCTTTAAATGTGAGTTAAAGGTCCTGAGACCAAAGTTTTGAGAACCATTTTAGAGTATTTGAGGATCATAAATGTATTCTTCATTAGATTAGTTAGGGACTTTCTCTCATAGCTGTGTCGCACTCTTACAGACTTGAAACAGTTTTAGGAGGCTGAAGACGGAACAGAGGCTAGACCCCTGTGAAGCCAGAAGGCTGATGGCTGAGGTCTGGAGTCAGCAGAGTGGAATGATTTCCCGGCAGTGCTGGCTTTCTTACTTACGTTTTCCCAAGTGATGTTTCTTTGAGAACTCAGTCTTTCTCTGTAATTTGTGGAGTGGAATCAGGAGCTGTCACTCTTTTAGGAAATACTGGTTGGTGTCTGCGTCTCCTGGCTTCTGTTGCGTGTTTAGATACTTTCTTCTGGAAATTTGGAATTTATTCTTGTTCTCTGAGTTCATGTCTTAATTTTATAGTAGAACAATTTGCAAATATCAGCAATATAAAACAGAATTAGTAACTACATACAAATATATTTCCATCTTATGTATTTTGTTATCATGTATTTATGGATGTTTTAATTATTTGAACAGACCAATATTATGTACTTCTGCTTAGATATGAATTTCTGTCTTTGGAAGCCTCATGTTGGATGGGAGCCTCTGCCCACTGGCAAAAAAAAAAAATCAGGCAAACACTTCAGATACAGCACCCTCGTTGTTTATTAGAATTTTGTGTCAGGGCTGCACAGAGCTGTGGAAAGTTTCATTCAGGTGATGAGTAATACAGCAGCAGCATTGGACATGAGACAGCGACACCTAGAAGTTTGCCTGGTAAAGAATTTGAGGACGGCAGCCCATTAACAGAACCGTGTGCAGGGAGGCAGCAGGCATTGGTGTTAGTGTATTTTGGAAATTACAAATAACAGTTCTGCAGTTTCCCACCCATGAGTGAATGGCAGGAGTAGCAAAGACCAGGCCTGTGTCACGCAGACACATTGGGTTTTATCTGTCAGGCTGCAGAGAGCCTTTAACTGATTTGGAACAGGGTCTTGACAGGCTCAACTAGTTTTTGAGATGCATCAGCAGTGCAGAAAGCTCCTCAGCAGAAGGTGAGGATGAGAGCCGAGTCAGGAGACTCTGCGGGACTCCCTCAGGAGTTCAGGTCACAGCGGCTGCTGGTTGAGTACAACGTTCATAGTTGGGGTAAGAAAGGTGGTGGTTAATGTGAAAATGCCAAATAAAAACGATACAATTTAAAGGAATTACTGCCAGGTGAATATACTATTTAGTATACGTTTTATGCCCTTATACTTTTATGAGCTAAACAACATGTCAAGCAATATTGTGAAGAGGAGGCCATCAGCACTCAACCCATTCATCCCATTTGTATTCCTATGTCCCTGCCACGCATTGCTCAAAACCTTTCCGGAAGGTTTTATATCATCACCATTACATTTCCAATATTTTGCTAACATTGAACTTAAAGTGACGCTGTAATGTGTACTTATATTAGAACACCATTGGGAATAGGTATATTTTATCCATATTTTGTATAATTGTATCTGCCAAGTTATTCTCTAGATTAAAGGTTGCTCTGTGCTGCAGATTGCTAATCTAGTGAAGAAAGCTTGTGAGTTTGTGTTTATGTTGAAGTAGTAGGTCAGTCAGTGTAGACGGAGGTAAGTTTTGCTGAGCTTTGATGTCAGGAAGAAGTCTCTGATTTTCTTTTCTGTCCTCTTGTCTGCTAACTTGACTTTTATCCTTTTCTCACTAAAATGCTTCCACTGAGAAGGACGTAAGCGTAAAAAGCACAAAAAACATTTTAAGAAACGTTTTAAAGGTCTTGATCGCTCCAAAGGTAGGTACAAGCAGTTCTCTACCTGTGCTGTTTATACACCTTCATTTCTGTCTTGGAAGGTGAAATGAACGTTAGTGTGCAGATTAAATATAAAACTGAATTTTAAGTTGGAACCACATATCAGACTGTAAAATAAGTCTAAGACCCTAGAATACGTTGTAGTTTCCATTACGTAGTGCCTTTAGCGCTCCTTGGCCATCAGCCATGAGGTGTTTGAGAACTGTAAGTTTTGAGCTCCTAATTTTCTCTTTTTCATAGATAAGCCCAAAGAAGCAAAAAAAGACACATTTTTGGAAAAATTGGCAACTCAAGTAATAAAAAATGTTCAAGTGAAAGTTACAGACATTCACATTAAATATGAAGATGATGTAAGTAATTTCATTGTTTAAGTTGGTCATTAAATGTTTTATGATATTCTGTATTTATGATATT
>JAQQSO010003764.1:0-13311 GCA_028658305.1 Pachyuromys duprasi | reverse complement strand
TAGGAGGGAATGAGGGAGGGGGCTACGCCTGGGATTCAAAGTACCTAACCTGTGACTGAGATAAAAATAAATAAATTAAAAAAAAAAAGAAGATAAACAAGAAAGAGCATCCGGGGTAAGATGATCAATCCTCACTTAGAAAGACAAATGGGATGAGCATTGGATGTAGGAGAAAACAAGTAACAGGACAAGAGCCTACCACAAAGGGCCTCTGAAAGACTCTACCTAGCAGTCTATCAAAGCAGATACAGAGACTCATAACCAAATCTTCAGCAGAGTGCAGGGAATCATGTGAAAGAAGGGGGAGTTAATATGACCTGGAGAGGATAGGAGCTCCACAGGTACCAAATACATCTGGGCACAGGGGTCTTTTCTGAAACTGATTCTGCAACTATGGAGCATGCATGGATATAACCTAGAACCTCTGCTTGGACATAGCCCATGGAACCTCAGTATCCAAGTGTATACCCTAGTAAGAGGAACAGGGACTGTCTCTGACATGAATTCAGTGGCTGCCTCTTTGACCTGCCTAACCCCTGCCTAAGGGAGGAGCAGCCTTGCCAGGCCACAGAGGAGGACATTGAAGCCAGTCCTGATGAAACCTGATAAGCTGCGGTCAGATATGAGGGACTTCATCCCAAGCATGCAGGGGTGGTTCAATATATGGAAATCCATCAAAGTAATCCATCATATTAAAAAAATGAAGGAAAAAATCACATGATCATCTCCTTAGGTGCTGAAAAAGCATTTGACAAAATCCAACACCCATTCATGTTTAAAGTCTTGGAGAGATCAGGGATACAAGGCACGTACCTAAAGAGACTAAAGACAATATACAGCAAACCAATAGCTAACATCAAATTGATTGGAGAGAAACTTAAATCAATCCCACTGAAATAATGGATAATGCAACGCTGCCCACTCTCTCTGTATCTCTTCAACATAATACTTGAAGTACTAGCTAGAGCAGTAAGACAACTAAAGGAGATCAAGGGGATTAAAATCAGAAAAGAAGAAGTGAAAGTATCACTATTTGAGAAGATATGATAGAGTACATGAGTCACCCCAAAAATTCAACTTCAGCTGATAAACACCTTCAGCACAGGGGCACCATACAAAGTTAACTGAATAAAATCATTAGTCTTCCTGTATACAAAAGACAAAAGAGAACCTACACCCTTCACAGTAGCCACTAATAATATTAAGTATCTTGGTGTACCTGTAATCAAGCAAGTGAAAGACCAGTTTGAGAAAAAAATAACTTTAAGGCTCTGAAGTATGATGTTGAAGAAGATATCAGAAGATTGAAAGATCTCCCATGCTCATTGTTTCGTACGAAAAACATAGTGAAAAGGACCATCCTGCCAAAAGCATTCTACAGATTCAGTGCAATTCCCATCAAAATACCAAGATAATTCTTTACAGAACTTGAAAGAACAATTTCTATTTACATATGGAAAAACAACCAAACAAAAACAGAATTGCTGAAACAATCCTGTACAACAACAGATCATCTGGAGGTATCTCCATTCCTGATCGTAAGCTGTTCTGCATAGCAATAGTAATAAAAACTGTACCGTACTGGCATAAAAACATAATAGTGCATGAATGGAATCGAATAGCAGACCCAGAAATAAACCCACACACCTATGGATACTGAATTTTTTATCAAGAAACCAAATCCCCACAATGAAAAAAAGACAGCAGCTTCAACAAATGGTGCTGGTCAAACTGGATGTCTAGATGTAGAAAATTGCAAATAGACCCATATTTATCCCCCTGCACAAAATTAGAGTCCAAGTGGATCAAAGACCTCAACATAAAACCCAGTACAGTAAATCCGATAGAAACAAGTCGGAAAGATCCTTGAACTCATTGGAACAGGAGACAGCTTCATGAACAGAACACCAAGAGCATAGGCTCCAAATTCAACATTCAATAAATGGGACTTAATAGAACCAAAAACTTCTGTAAAGCAAAGAACACTATCATCAGAACAAAAGGACAGCCTATAGACTGAGAAAGGATTTTCACCAACCCTGTATCTGACAGAGTGCTAATATCCAGAATATATAAAGAAATCAAGAGGTTAAAAAGCAACAAAGCAAGGATTCCAATTAAAAATGGGGTAAAGAATTGTCCGTAGAGGATTATCAAATGGCAGAGAAACACTTAAAGAAATTATCAGTGTCTTTAATCATCAGGGAAATGCAAATCAAAATAACCTTGAGATTTCAAAGTAAGATTTCACCCATCAGAATGGCAAAGTCAAAAACTCAAGTGACAGTACATGCTGGAGAGAATGTGGAGAAATGGGAATTCTCCTCTACTGCAGGTGGGAATGTAAACTTGTACAACCACTTTGGAAATAAACCTGGCACTTTCTCAGAAAATTAAGAATAGTGCTTCCTCAAGATCCAACTATGGCATTCCTAGGCATATATTCAAAATGTGTTCAAGTACACAACAAGGACTTTTGCTCAGCCATGTTCATAGCAGCTTTATTTGTAATATCCAGAACCTAGAAACAACCCAGATGTCCCTCAAAGGAGGAATCAATACAGAAAGCGTGGTATATTCACACAATGGAATACTACTCAGCAATTAAAAAAAAAGGAATCATGAAATTTTCAGGCACATGGTGGGAAATACCAAAGATCATCCTGAGTGAGATATCCCATAAGCAGAAATTCACACATGGTATATACTCACTTAGAAGTGGATATGAAACTTATGATATGGGATAGATACTAAAACCTGTGCACCTTAAAGAAATAAGCAAGAAGGAGGACCCAGGGTAAGATGAGCAATCCTCACTCAGAAAGGCAAATGGGACAGACATTTGTAGACGTAGAAACAGGGAACAGGACAGGAGCCTACCTCAGAGGGCTGGAGAAATACTCTACCCAGCAGGGTATCAAAGAAGACGCTGAGGATCATACCCAAACCTTGGGCACAGTGTAGGGAATCTTATGAAAGAAGGGGGATATAGAAAGACCTGGAAGCAACAGGAGTATAACAAGGGATCAACTGAATCATGAAATCTGGGATGGGTCTTTTCTGAGTCTGATACTCCAATCAAGGACCATGCATGGAGATAACCTAGAAACCCTAGAAACCCCTGCACCGATGTAGTCCATGGCAGCTCAGTCTCCAAGGACCTTCCCTAGTAATGAGAGCAGGGACTGTCTCTGACATGAACTCATTGGATGGTTCTTTGCTCACCTCCTCCTAATAGGGGAGCAGCCTTACTAGGCCAAAGAGGAAGACAATGCAGCCAGTCCTGACGAGACCTGATAGACTAAGCTCAAATGGAAGGGGAGGCAGTACTCCCCTATCAGTGGACATTGGAAGAGATGAGGGAAGGAGAGTAGGACTGGAAGGCTACAAGAGAGTTGGCTCCAGCTGGGATATAGAGTGAATAATTTGTAATTAATAAAAATAAATAAATTTTAAAAGAAATGAAAAGCAATTGGATAAAATAATAGCCAATGTTTATAGATCCTTTTCTCAATTTTCTAATGTATTACTTTTAAAAGTCAAAGTATGATGTATAGCACCTATAAGGAAAAAAAAACAGAGTATTAGATGGTAGAGTAATTCTGGCATACCTCTTATCCTGAGAAGAGTGTGAAATCTTCAGATTAGTATGAAAAAAAAATGCCTGGCTAGCATGTGGAACTCAAATTTCAATGAGTGCACACACACACGCACACACACACACCAAGAAATGAGACCAAAATTAACTAAAACAAAAAAAACAACATACAAGATTATTATAATGCACTAAGTGGTTGAATATGGACAAAACTATCTGCTGCTTCAAATTCAGGTGTCAGAAACAATGACATAGAGGACAGAACTGTGGGTTAAGGAACTTCGTTAGAAATAGGTCGATGATGTTTGTTAATCCTTTTCATCTTTTTTTTTTAAATCTAATTTTAGTAATTTTTGATTCAGGGTCCAATTTATTATAATATGTACTGTGAGAAACTCCAATGAAAAATGAATCAGTAGATCATATATGGAAAAGATGTTGGCATGAGCCAACTCATAGCCTTGGATATGGTCCTGGGTGTTAGCTGAGTTTGTCAGCTTTTGTACCTTCACCATTAAGGCAAGGTCTCCAGTATTATCCCATCCAGTTCACCCAAGTGTCCACCTGGTGTGTGGGGGTAGGGGGTGAGGTCAGCTTTCTTGCTCTCAGAACTTTCATAATATTTCTGCTCCTTTCCTCTGCTCAGGCCCTTGGGACCAGTTCATCTGAGTCTTCACTATCAGGGCCAGCTCTACTGTGCTTCCCAGGCAAGGTGCGAGGTCCACTCTGTAGATCAAAAGCTGCAGTTTCTCCATGACACAGGGCAATACATAGGATATCAAAGAGCAGTCCTGATGAGGAAACAATATTAATAGTGTAGCAGAAGCCAATGTATGCCATGTGACACACCAGGACATACTGAAGCTTCTTTGGCAGGATGATTATTTGTGTTGTTTTGTTTGTTTTTTGGTTTTTGGTTTTTTTTTTTTTTTGGTTTTTTGTGTGTGTTCTTTTGGTAGGGGAGGTTGCAAGGGTAGAGTACAGTTATTAAGGGACAGGGAGATGTGTGGGTTTGGGGTACTTGATGTGAAATTCACAAGGAATCTATAAAATGTTTAAATAATGATTCAGGAAACAGAAGACTGCAAAAATAGTAGAGAAATGGGTATAGAAGAATTTATATCAGACATTCAGATTAAGCCATTTCACATACTAAGGTCTTTGAGTATGAGGCTCTTCATTCCAGAGGGAATCTGATAAATACTTATTTGGTTTGAATTTAAAGTGTCACCTACTGCTTTATGATTTGAATATTTGCTTCTTGTCTAGTGACACTATTTAAAAAGTTACGGAGCCATTTAGAGGAGATACCTGGCTGGCAGAAATACAGCCCATTTTAGGTTATAGCATGGTACTGGTACTGGGTATGACTCCCAGCCTCCAGCCACATGAATAGTTGCTCCCATATGTTTCAGCCATCATGGACAGAGTGAGCCCACTATGCCTTCCTCACGATAATGGATTAAAATCCTATATGTATATGGGATTTCAGTATATATATTCAGTCTCACTGATGAAAGAGTAGCTAATATAAATGTTATCATATAAGAATACATGTAAATGGGCATTTTAAAAGTCTTAGTCACAGTGCTTGGTATAACAGACATATTTAGTAATAGCATAATACAGTTATTTAGTATTCTGATGAGAGATCCTGCCTGTCTACATTATGTCATTTTTTAAAAAATAATCAACACATCACACAGAAAATGAGGTTCTAAAAGCAATGGAACTTTACATAAACCAAATACTAATAAACAGGAAACCTCAGTAAATTTTAATGGCTAATGTTCTTCTTTTAAAAATGGATAAATGGATTATTTTCAGTTATTAAAAATTCTAGTAATGTTTGACAATGAACAACTACTTCCCTCCATCTAATTCAGTAATATTTTCACTATTTATATCTTTATTAAAAAATAAGCATGTTTTAAATACATACAGTTCAAATCATACTAAATACAATCTATTTAAAATGTTTCTTAAACTGCTTATTTTCAGGATTTACCACATCTGGGAAGTGACCAGTAACCCAGTGCCTTTTAAGTTTCTGTTACTTAAAAACATGTCCATAATTATTTGCAAATAAAACCTTAGTTTATGATCAACATTCAGCAGCACAGAAATGGGGGACAGAGATGGACAGTTTGACTCTTTCTGCACGAAAATTGTATCTAAGTAAACAGAACCCAAAGAGTGATTTTGCATTCAACATTTAGATGTCAACTTGGAGTGTGTCATGTGCATTTCTCTCCACTACAAGATTCAACTAAAAAACTAACACTCTGAGGAAGTTTACCACAACTGTATTTCATTTTCCTCCTTCAGGATATTTACACTTAACTGGGTAATAAGGGTTGATTTACATATAAACACTATCTTTCATTTATCTCTAACTATTAAGAAGTTATACTACCTCTGACATGAACTGATTGGCCTACTCTTTGATCACCTCATCCTGATGGGGGAGCAGCCTTACCAGGCCACAGAGGAAAACAATGTAACCACTCCTAATGAGAGCTGATAGACTAGGATCAGAAAGAAGGAAAGGAAGACCTCTCCTATGAGTGGAATTGGGGACCAGCATGTGTGGTGAAGGGGGAGGGAAGGTGGGATTGGGAGGGAAGGAAGGAGGAGTTTATGGGGGGATATAAAGTGAATAAAGTGTAATTAATAAAAAAACATAAAAAATGCACATTTAAAAAAATGACAAACTTGCTTTTTAATCCTGCTACTCTCCTAATAAAGAACTGAAGAAAAAAGTTATACTACCATAATCAGCACATTTATCAGGGAAAGGACTACATGTTATTTAATCTAGAACCTTAGTAAAGTAAAATAACTAATGAAAATAGTAAATGCTAAAATAAGGTTTGGGTAATTAATAAAAGAGACTGCAAAATGGGTTGAAATTTCTTGAATTTTATTCCTCTCGGCAACTATAAAGTAAAGATTCTCCACATATATCATGTAATTTTACTGAGAAATGAAAGGTACACAAACATTAGAACAAATCTGTTTAAAGGTTGGAAGCTTAGCAAACATGTTTTGGTATTCCAGGTAATTATACATTTAGAGGAAATTATTCCACAATTAATTTTATGTCAAGACAAAGCTCTTATAATAAAATTTGTGAATAGCATTCAGTGGAGTTGTTTGAAGCTAATAAAAAATGATGCTTAGGATGTCCAAATATAAGGGTCAAAAAGTGAAAGAACAAAACTGCATGGTATTTATACAAATTAGAACTATGCAGATAAGATTATGCCTTCTCTATCAACTTGGGTGCATTAAAAATTCATCTCTAAAATTCTCTGAAACTATTAAGGAGTAATTTATCTCTGATTACACTAGAAATTAGGAAACCTGCTGCACATGATGCTAGAACTAGCACCAGAAACAGAAACAGAACTCAGACCAGCATGGTCTAAAATCATGACAAGGATTCTCTCTTCTTCTTCTATCAGAAACTTTAACTACTGAAAAGAGAAAGCAGTAGGGTCTGTCCCATGAAGCTTGGCCACAAACTCTAATATTCTTATCTTACTAATTTCAGCTCAAGCTTGGTGCCCACCCTGGCACATATTCACACTGCACAGGATCACTATTGGCTACTGCCTGGTACATTAGTTATTGCTCCTTCACAAACTCATTAGTTATAGGCTCTCTAGGATTTTCAAAGGAGAAATGATTCATCACAGTATAGATTCCCATTAGATTCAACAGTTCCCAAATCTTGTCTTCAGTGGCAAGGTTGCCTTTCATGAAGACCACCCACATCATGATTATCAGGAGAGTGATCTTAAGAAAGCTATACTCAACACTGAACATCCCATTATAGGTGAGATCTAATTTGATAAAGAGGGCATAATTGTGGTTGACAGCATCTACTTCCTTCACACCCAGGCCAAAGATCATCTCCATGTGCTCAGCAGCTTTCATGTGGATTTAGAGAAAACAATATTCTTCTTCTCTGACAATGAGTCAGACACGCTCATTATCTCTTTCATCTTATACCATCTGATAGTTCACCAAAAATTAACTTTCTCATCTGCACTCACCATAGGTAAATTCACAGGGGCTGGTTGGACAGGTGGACAGACTTTGGTTACTATGCTCTTCTTAGTTACTAAAACCCTCAGCAGATTCTCTTGAAGAGGCACAGGGACTCTGATGAACTCCAGAAGTATTGCCTGTCTCATTTTTAGGTTCTTCCTCTTTGCTACTCATAAAAGGATGAGCTGAGGAACATGGACACTCCTCATCTTTGGAGATGTATGTAATCTCTAGGCCCTGGTTCTCCCACAGGTCTGGTACTTCAGATAAGTAGCCATAGGAAAGTAAGAGGTGAACATGGCTCCTCTACACCCATGAGGACTGCTGCAAACTGTAGGTTCTGTGTCTACTCACAGGTCGGGCCTTTGTCAGCTGCATAGGCAACTCTAATAGACATGAAGTAGAACAGTGTGTAAGCAGCAATGTAAAATTGAGGTATCATTGTTTAAAAGATAAAGGGAGGATGTGAGGGTAATCATCTGGTAAAAGGCACTTCCTACAGACTCTTGGAAAACATGTTATAAAGGTTCACATGCAATAACTGGTAGGGGAAAATAAAAAAAACCTGCTGAGCCCTAGCCAACCCAACATGAAAGTTATCAGGATTCATGGTAGACCCTGAATTAGCTCTACAATACCCAAATATTTTCTAAATTAAAAAAAATCTCCATAATCTCAGCAAGTTCAATCAACATGGAATCTGATGGACTTAAGGCAACATTCTGTTCCATAAGAAAAACTAACACCCTTAAAGGTAGGCATGAAGTTCTATATTTAGCCAAGAACTACAGGAAAATGATATCTACTTGTAAGGGGGAGTCAGTTATCTTTAAGATAGGTTGAGCATTCAAAACTCCATGGGCAGCACCAATAGTACATAATGGGTTAAACAAAGCAAGAACACAAAGATGGGTTGGGGGGGGGGAAGATATTGCATTTAGGATGTGTTGGGGAAAGGGAAGATGAATATGATCAAAATTCTATGAAAAATTTTAATTAATTTATTTATTCTCTTGTATATACATCCTGACTGCAGTTTCCCTTTCTTCTTCTCCTGCCAGCCCTTTCGTCCTCCCCACATTTCCTGTTTCTCTCTCAAAACCACTCCAGCTCCATTACACTTCATAAAAGGGCAGGCCTCTAAGTGATATCAACCCATCATGACATATCAGGATGCAGTAGACTAGGCACCTCTCCTCATATTAAGGCTGGAAGAGTAAAACCAGTATGAGGAAAAGGGTCCCAAAAGCTTGCATTGTTAGGAGTGTTACAAGAAAAAAATAAATAGTAAAACCTTGCTCCCTAAGACTAAAATTTTATCCTCTTTGAAATTTAGGAGTAAG
This sequence comes from Pachyuromys duprasi, assembly GCA_028658305.1. Lineage (NCBI taxonomy): Eukaryota > Metazoa > Chordata > Mammalia > Rodentia > Muridae > Pachyuromys > Pachyuromys duprasi. Next base: position 4,314 of record JAQQSO010003764.1, on the reverse strand, counting down.
TGGTCAAGTCCTACTTATTTGAAAAATATCTGGGTCAAATGCAAACACTAAACTCCACAGAATGTTTGTGTGTTATGGTGATCTCCTCACTGCTGAGGAGCCTCCCTTAAAACCAAACAGCAAGTTCAGTCTTCTTCATTGGAAATACACCTATGTCAGAAAATGAGTACTCCCTCTCTCAGATTCTAGTGCATGAAGTGAACTGTTCACAATTTTGCTGTCCTCATTTGAATTATTTAAAGGAATGAACAGAGTATCAGGGTAGTAAATCTGCTATCACTCCTCTACTTCACTACGTGGGTCACTCATTGTTCATTCAGGCTATATAGCACAAACCTTGATACTATTTGAGACCTATTCCTTTTGTTGAACTGATGTTCTATCATACTGCTTATGCCCCCATGACCTCAAAAGAGGAACTGAAAAATATTAAATTCATCCATGTCCCCCTACAAAATGTAAATAATGTGAAACTGTTCTGTTGTGATCACTCTGTTCTTGGGTGTATGCTCCTATCTGCCTCATTAAATGTCCTTTCTTTATCCAATGGAAGTGTCTAGAATATGATATAAATTGTTTGGAACAAAATATTTATTACCATGTCTTCACTTGACAGAAGAAGAAAATCACTTTATATTATAGTCTGGCCATTTTCCCTAGGGACTCCTCAGACACTTAGGGAAACTGAGCAGGGCTATGTTAATCCTTGGGGACCTTAGTCAAAGGTTTTATTTGGAGAACTTATTCAGCTATACTTTCTACATTTTGATAGCTACCAGTTCAACTCCCTGCTAGAATCAGTTCTCATCTCTTCAGATATATGTGGGGAAGGGTATGAGAAATCAGTCTGCGAAAACCCAGCTTACCACTATGACAACAGCGGCTACCACCCTTTAGAGAACTATATACTTTGAAGGGTAATCTCTCAGACTTCTTCCAGGGTCTTGTCTTTGATTTTGGCATAGATTAGGGCTTTTTATGCTACTTGATATGATATGGATCCACAACAATAAAACATCCTCTTATATAATCTTCAGTTAGGACGAGGAAGAATAATTATCCAATCCTAAAGTACCATGGACTAACAATAGTATTAGAGTTTTGTTTGGCCTCTTCCTACCTACTATATATAACAACCTTTATCTTATCTATGTTTCAGTCTAGATTCCTAGTAGTGTTGTTTATACATTCCTCTTTCTCTGAGACTGCTATTCTAATAGCTATATTAACATTTTTCAGAAGGAAAAAGTAATGAAATCCTGAGCACCACTTAAAAATTTCAAAATCTGAAGGCCAGAATGAAGCATGTGAATAAACCAACTATAACAATGATTATTCAATCTTTAATCAATGTCAAGCCACCAGTTCTAACACTGCATAAGACTCTTCCCTGCTTCTATGCCAGTACCATGCAGTTTTTATTATTGTTGCTCTATATTACAGCTTGAGATCAGGGATGGAGATACCTCCAGAAGATCTTTTACTGTAAAGGATTGTTTTAGCAATTCTGGATTTCTTGCTGTTCCATACGAAGTTGAGAATTTTTCTTTCAAGGTCTCTAAAGAATTATGTTGGTAATTTGGTGGGAATTGCATTGAATCTGTAGATTGCTATTGATAAAATGGCCATTTTTACTATGTTAATCCTGGGAAACCATGAGCATGGGAGATCTTTCCATCTTCTGATATCTTCTTCTAATTCTTTCTTTAGAGACTAGAAATTATTTTTCATACAAGCCTTTGACTTACTTGGTTAAGTTCACACCAAGGTACTTTATGACCTTTGTGGCTATTGTGAAGGGTGTTGTCTAGCCAATTTCACTCTCAGTCCTTTTGTCATTTGTATACAGGAAGGCTACTGATTTTTTTTTAGTTAATTTTGTATCTGGGCCACTTTTCTGAAGGTGTTAATCAGCTGTAGGAGTTTCCTGGTAGAAATTTTGGGGTCCCTCAGGTGTACTATCAAATCATCTGCAAATATTGATACTTTCACTTCTTCCTTTCCAATTTTTATCCCCTTGATCTCCTTTAATTGTCTTATTGCTCCAGCAAGGACTTTAAGAACTATGTTGAAGAGATATGGAGAGAGTGGGCAGCGTTGCCTTGTCCCTGATTTCAGTGGTATTGATTTAGATTTCTCTCCATTGAGTTTGATATTGGACTCTTCAACTCATTGGCACAGGAGACAACTTCCTGAACAGAACACCAACAGCATAGGATCTAAGAGCAACAATCAATAAATGGAACCTCCTGAAACTGAAAAGCTTCTGTAAAGCAAAACAAAAACAAAAACAAAAAAAACACTGTCATCAAAACAAAATGTCAGCCTACAGACTGGGAAAGGATCTTCACCAACCCTCTGTCTGACAGAGGGCTAATATCCAGTATATATAAAGAACTCATAAGGTAAAAAAGCAACAAAACAAGTAATCCAATTAAAAATTGGGGTATGGAGCTAAACACAGAACTCTCTATAGAGGACTGTAGAATGGCAGAAAAACACTTAAAGAAATGCTCAATGTCCTTAGCCATCAGGGAGATGCAAATCAAAACGACCCTGAGATTTCACCTTACACCTGTCAGAATGGCTAAGATCAAAAACTCAAGTGACAACACATGCTGGAGAGGTTGCGGAGAAAGAGGAACGCTCCTCTATTGCTGGTGGGAATGTAAACTTGTACAACCATTCTGGAAAACAATTTGGTGCTTTCTTAGAATATTAGGAATAGTGATTCCTCCGGATACAGCTATACCACCCCTAGGCATATATCCAAAAGATGCTCAAGTTCAGAACAAGGACATTTGCTTAACTATGTTCGTAGCAGCTTTATTTGTAATAGCCAGAAACAACCCAGATGTCCCTCAGTTGAAGAATGAATACAGAAATTATGATACTTTTACACAATGGAATGCTACTCAGCAATTAAAAATGAGAAAATCACAAAATTTGTATGCAAATGGTGGGACCTGGAAACGATAATCCTGAGTGAGGTATCCCAAAAGCAGAAAGACACACTTGGTACATACTCACTTATATAGACCTATAGGATAAACATACTGAAATTTATACACCTAAAGAAGATAAACAAGAAAGAGGACCTGGGGTAAGACGATTAATCCTCATGTAGAAAGACAAATGGGATGGACATTGGATGTAGGAGAAAACAAGTAGCAGGCAAGAGGCTACCACAGAGAGCCTCAGAAAGACTCTACCTAGCAGTGCATCAAAGCAAATATTAAGACACATAACCAAAACTTTGGCAGAGTACAGGGAATCATAAAAAAGAAGGGAGAGTTAGTATGACCTGGAGAGGACAGGAGCTCTACAAGGACCGAATATATCAGGGCACAGGGGTCTTTTATGAGACTGTCTCTCCAACCAAGGACCATGTATGGATATAACCTAGAACCCCTGCTTTAATGGAGCAAATGGTACCTCAACATCCAAGTGGGTACCCTAGTAATGGGAACAGGGACTATTTCAGACATGAACTCAATGGCTGGCTCTTTGACACCCCTCCCACCTCTGAGGGAGGAGCAGCCTTGCTAGACCACAGAAGAGGACACTGCAACCAGTCCTGAAGGGACCTGATAAGCTAGAGTTAGATGGAAGGGGAGGAGGACCTCCCCTATCAGTGGACTTGGAAAGGGGTAGGGAGGAGATGAGGGAGGGATGGGGGGATAGGGAGGGAATGCCAGAGAGAGCTATGGCTGGGATACAAAGTACATACCCTGTGATTAATATAAAATAAAATAAAAATGTTTTAAAAAAGAAGCAAAAAAGAATACATAGTATATAGATATAGGTCTGTTAAATTTATTTGTTACAATGTATTATTCTATTCTTTTAATTTTTCAGTAACTGCATAGATTACTAAATTGGAGTATTGTTTCCTTTCAGAATTCTCCAATTGTCTATTTCTTTCATTATTTTTGTCATTTTTCATAATCTGAGTTTACTTGGTGTCAAAGAAACATGAATAAAAACTTTATCCACCTTTACATAAATACACATAAGTATATTTTTGGCGAGTTAATAAGTTTTCAGTAAATTTTCATATTTATATGTAGTTCTGTAATTTATCTTCAGGTGTATTAAAACTTTTGTAAAAAACTGTGGGACCTGGAAACGATCATACTGAGTGAGGTATCCCAAAAGCAGAAAGAAACATATGGTATATACTCACTTATATAAACCTATAGGATAGGAAGTTCAAGCTGAAATCTACGCACCCAGAGAGGATATACAAGAAGGAGGACCCAGGTTGGTATGATCAATGCTTGTTTGAATGAACAAATGGGATGGACATTGAGC
>JAQQSO010003763.1:0-13312 GCA_028658305.1 Pachyuromys duprasi | reverse complement strand
TCACCGAGTCTCCAACAGCTTCTGATAAGATTTATTTACCACAGTGTGCACTGAAGAATTTGATGGTCAGCATTAGCGGGTTAAGCTGTGGTATCAAACAAGTTTTATGAACTTAACACAGTATCTTTTCCTGTTCATATGAAATGAGCAGCATGGACTGGTCATGGTCTCTTAGAGACTCTGATGACAAGACTCTTTAACAGCACAGTCTTCCATGGTTACTGCATCTTAAATGAAATCTCCTATTATCCAGGAAACTGTAAACATAAGGAATGTATGTCTCAGCGGCAAGTAACATAATTGTCACTATTTAATTAACTTTCTACATAAAATACATTTTATTTTAATTCCCCATTATTGTTTTCTTCCTAATGTCTTATTTTATTAATCTTAAAAACTATTGATAAGGCATACTTTTTATAAATGTATGTCAATACAATGTATCTCTGCTTAGAGTGTAATCATTGGTAATATACATCATTTCTGTTCCACTCTTTGTACTTTAGAGTATATATCCCAGAATCCAAGAGGCAGTGCCATACACAGAAAACTGTCTTGGAATATTCAGAACACACATATGTTATGTGAATCTACTAAAATTTCAGTATTCTGGTCAAATTAGTTATTCTTCCTCCTCTAGGAAAATATGGAAGTAAGAATATATTTCAATTCACTCTGCAACTTGGGGTGAGAAAGGTTTGCTTTTGTAGATCTTCCTTTGCACAGCATTATAGTAAATCATACAACATTACCTAAAATATCCATGTCCTTACACTGAAGAAGTTTATGTTAGTCTAAAATGAAACCTAGACACTAAAAGGAAATTTTTAAATTTTGCAAAGCAAATGAAGCCTTCAATAAGATATAAACTAATACATTGGAAAATATTTACAATATATCAAGCTGCAGTATTAACAATAATAAATAATGTCTATAAAAGACAAAAGATCAAACAGACATAAGAAATAAACATAATTATCCTCACTGGTAATTAAATAATAAACATTGTCTCACTAATGGTGAGCAAAAAAAAAAATGGAGAGTTGGTTGATGTGCAAAATAAAATGGTTGTTCTCAAATTCATTAACCATTGTTCTACAAAGACTGTTGACAGCAATTTCCTAGTGTTTATCAAATTAATTTGCATGCTTTATATACAAAAAAACTTCCACTAGAAATCTTTCAGACTTATATAAATGCAACAAAGGATATAAATAAGCATGGGTATTCTTGTGGTATTATGACATGAAGAATTGAAAGAAATACATACAAATTTATCCACACAAAGAGATTATGTCACTGTAATAGAAGTTCATGTGACCATGATAAGAACCAGAGAAAGATTCATAAAGTTGTGGAACAAGATGTTGCTGAGTTAAAAAGCTAGTTGAAGAGTAAAATACTCAGTAAGGACCATACCACAAGAAAGGCTTAATTTGTGGCAGCAGATTGCCAAAAGACAAACACTTATCATAGCTGCATTCAGATTACCATGCATTAGTAATTGGGTTGAGAAAATCATGAGAATTTTTTAGGAAAATTGTTTTAGTAGCAGAATTCTCTCTCCCTCCCTTCCTCCTTCTCCTCCTTCCTTTACCCCTCCCTTCTTTTTCTTGTTCTTCTTGTTCTTGGTCTTCTTCTCCCACCCCCCTGTTTCTCTCTCTATCCTGTGTGTGTGTATGTACATATCAAATATCAGAAAGGGTACATGTAAGTATCAGAAAGTGTACATGGAAACTAGACCACAAACAAACACTGCCAACACTGTATTACTTTGTAATTCTCATACCTGATTTAGAGTGGAAAATTTTCAGCTGAGCATCAGTTCTTATGTAATTTTCTTCTCTTAAGGTTTAAGTATTTATTAACAAGGAAGTAAGAGATAATAACTATAGGAAAATAAAATATTAGAATATTAAAGAAAAGTAAAAGTTACATAAGATCCCTCTACTTAAGTGTAACTATGGGTACTATAATTTAGTGAACTTTCTCTGTGAGTGTTTTCCATAAGAAAACATTTTTAAGGGACATCTAGGTCATTTCCAGATTCTGGCTTATTACAAATAAAGCTGGCATGAACATAGTTGATCAAATGTCTTTATTGAATGGTTAGACATCTTTGGGGTATGCCTGGGAGTGGTATAGCTGGATCATGAGGTAGCACTATTCCTAATTGTCTGCAGAAGTGTCAGATTGATTTCCAAAGTGGTTTTACAAGGGTGCATTCCCACCAGCAATGGATGAGGGTTCCCCTCCAGCAGGCATCATCCCTTGCAATTTTTTTATCTTAGCCATTCAGATGGGTGTGAAATGAAATCTCGGGGTCATTTTGATTTGCATTTCCAGAATGACTAAGGATGTTGAACATTTCTTTAAGTGTTTCTTTGACATTCTTTATTCCTCTTTTGAGAATTCTGTTTAGCTCTGTGCCCCATTTTTCAGATTACTTGGTTTGTTGGTGTTTAGCCCTCTGTCACATGTAGGGTTGGTGAAAATCTTTTCCTAGTCTGTAGGCTGTCATTTTGTTCTGATGACAGTGTCCTTTGCTTTACAGAAGCTTTTCAGTTTCATGAGGTCTCATTTATTAATTATTGATTTTAGAGCCTATGTTGTGGTGTTCTGTTCAGGAAGTTGTCTCCTTTGTCAATGAAGTCAAGGCTCTTCCCCACTTTTTCTTCTAACAGATTTAATGTGTTTGGTTTTATGTTGAGGTCTTTCATCCACTTGGACTTTAGTTTTGTGCAGGGTGATAAATGTGGGTCTATTTGCATTTTTCTACATGTAGACATCCAGTTAGACCAGCATCATTTGTTGAAGGTGCTGTCTTTTTTTCATTGTAAAGTTTAGATATCCCTCAGTGGAGGAATGGATACAGAAAGTGTGGTACATTTACACAATGGAATATTACTCAGCAATTAAAAACAAAGAAATCACGAAATTTGTAGGCAAATAGTTGGATCTAGAAAAGATCATCCTGAGTGAGGTAACCCAGAAGCAGAAAGACACATATGATATATACTCACTTATAAGTGGATATTAGCTATATACTATAGGATAAACATACTAAATCTATAGTCCTAAAGAAGCTAAACAACAAGGATGATCCTAGAGGAAGATGCTTAATCCTCATTCAAAATGGCAAACAGGATAGACATCAGAAGTAGGAGAAGACAAGGAACAAGATAGGAGCCTTCCACAGAGGACCTCTAAACACTCTTGCCACCAGGGTATCAAAGAAGATACTGAGACCCATAGCCAAACTTTGGGCAGAGTGCTGGATCCTTATGGAAGAAGAGGGAAATAAAACGACCTGGATGAGTCAAGATTTCCACAAGGAGACCACAGAGCCAAAATACCTGGGTCCAGAGAGGCCTGCAGGGACCAATACTCCAACCAAGGACCATGAACGGAAAGAACCTAGACTCCCTGTTCAACAGAAGCCCATTGACTGCTCAGTTTCCAAGTGGGTTCTCTAGTAAGGGGTACAGAGGCTGTCTTTCACATGAACTCAGTGGCTGGCTCTTTAATCATCTTCCCCTGGAGAGTGCAGCCTTGCAGGGCCACAGAGGAATATGATGCAGCCAGCATTGATAAGACCTGATAAGCTAGGATCAGAGAAAAGGGGAGGAGGACCTCCCCTATCAGGGGACTACGGGAAGGGCATAGGTGGGGAAGTGGAAGGGTGGGTGGGACTGGGAGGAGATGAGGGAGGGGGCTGTGGCAGAGATAACAAAGTGAATAAATGGTAATAAATAAATATACAAATAAAATTAAATTTTAAAAAGAAAACATCTTTGCCATCTTTAAAGTTGAAGTTTATAACTTGAGTCATTTTCTAAGTCTGCTGAAATTGTATTCTATTTCTGATATTGCCTTAAGAAATAATATTTTTAGTTTCTTAGAAATGGCATTTATAATTAATTAGTAAGATTTTAGAATAGGTCTTAAAGAGAGGGTAAGTTTTATTAAATGTCATTGATAATAATCCAATGATGCTAAAGTTTGTCTTAGATTTACTGCATTCAAAACTATCCATTGTATATTTTAATATATATTACTTTACCTACAAAATATTATTGGCCCTATGAACTTCATAACTAAAGAAAGAGTTGACCAAGTTAATTCTAGATGAAGTTTTGAGATGAGTAAGAGGTATGTCCAAAAGGAAAGTAATATTAGAAAGAAAGCAAGGCTGTTGACAAAAATGGTGAAATTTGTGGTGAATAAAATGGCAGAACTACCAATGCTGTATGTAGAGTTGTATGTGTGTGTGTATATAATATATCATATGTATCAAATTACATATATGTATATATATATATGTATACACAAATTTTATCAAGAAAAATAAAGTGCAGACATTTAGGAAGTCATGAAAATCTTATCACTACAGCTTTTGATAAAAGGCAGCAGGTGAGGGAATTCACTACAAGACACTTAAGCCTGGGATTCCAGACACCTGTATACAGTAGGAACTTAAAATCATTGTGTTGGCCTTTCCTTTTGATCCAGCATCTCCCCACTTCAGTCCCCAATCAAACTTTTAATCTAATTTCCAAATGCATTGCCTACCTAATGCTCACCCATTGATCAAAAGGTGGAAATGCAAGTTTTAGGCATGTGTTTCCTGGGGTTCTGTTTTCAGAGATATGGCAAGACCTATGCCCAAGGTATTCTCTGTTTCTAAAGCCGTTTGCTTTACAGAGGCTATCAACTCACAAGCTGATGGTTCTTTGACTAACACATGCCCGTGTCAAAGTTATATAAGTGATTGATAGAGGCCTCATATCCATTGAACTAATTGGGACTATATGAGATCACTATTATATCTTTCTTTTCTTTTTGCAATTATAGAGATTGTTTATATAGACAGAGTAAAGAAAAAATATAGTCTCTTCTTTTTTCCTCTTAAGCAAATGCAATTAGTTGATGTAGCCATAAAAGGGTTCATCTGTACTTTATAAAATTAAAGTTGTAGACATCAGAAGAAAGACTCTCCCCCAAATAACATCAGATTTCAATGGAAATTAATAAGGCTTCTTGACTATTGATTATTTTTCTTTTAATAAAATGTGGAACAGAACACGAACATCTAAGAATCAAGAAAATGGAATATGACGCCAGAATCCTGGACCCTCTTGTATCAGCCATCCCAGGCAGAACTTTTGATCATGGAAAAAGAAAAGGAGAAATGTTGAGAAAATCAGATAGAGAGTAATGGAATTATGGAACCAATAAACTGCAAATCAGCAGAGCAAGGGACACCCTGGAGGCCCTCATGTTCAATACTATGATATAATTGTATGGCAAAAGTTATGTGAAGTCAAACAGGCCTGAATCCATGCCCTTTATGTATGTGCAGGTACACGCATGTGTGTGTTTGTGTTTGTGCATGCATGTGTGTGTGTTCTTTCAAAGGAAGCAAAAGAGGATTTTACCAGAGCATAGTTTTCAGTTCTTACTAATAATTCATATCATACGTATGTATATATCACAAGTAATATGTCCCTCAATAGAGGAAAGCCTAATCGGAAGCTCTCTCATTTGCCTCACACAAACTACAAAAATGTAACTAAGATCAATGAAAGCAATGTGTGTCCCAGTGAGGTGAACTCTCCACCTGTCGAGCTTTAAATAGAGAAGTGAAAGAATCAGTTGATATAACCCAGAAGAGTACGGAACAAATAAAAGTTAGCTGTGGCTTTAAAAGTCAGCCGCATCAGGAAGCAGAATTTTAAGTATCTATAACAGGCATAAAACTCTCCGCTCATTTCAAGGTTATAATAAAGGTTAACCACATTGAAAATGTGGCAGACATTAGTCCAACAGTCAAATTGCCTTGAGGTCATATTTTGCAGGTATGTGTGTTGTGCTGTGTGCATGCAGATCCTTTACTCTTGGTTATCTCTTTAAACTAATGCAAACCTGTAGGGACTCAACGCATTTATTCCAGAAAACAAAATGCTACCATCTTCTAAAGCACATAGCGATCTTAAATATTCCACAGTACTCAAATTTTCTTAGAAATAAGGTGAATTTTTTTTTCTGAAACAAATGTAGTTTTAGTGTCCAGAGAGAGTTAGGTGATCCGAACTGTGGACAAGCACAGTACAGTCAGCCCTCTGTGTACATGCACAGACCAACCTGGAAACAAAAAGAACTTGTTTGAAAATTCTCATCCATAAAAACATATGCAAACATTTTATTCCTATCATTATTCTATCTACAGGACAGTATAACAACTATTTACATAATATTCACATTGTTTTACCTATTATAAGTAACCAAAAGATTGAAGTATGTGAGAGAATTCAAATAGATCACAAGCAATGGCAGTGACTATTCATAGAAAGCTGTGCATTCTTAGATTTAAGAATTTGCAGGATGACTTGGAAGCAGCCCTTTAGAGACACTAGGGGATGACTTTGGATAGAAGATAGCATGTCAATTAATGTGAACAATACCAAGATCTTGCTAGTTCTGAGTAAATCATCCAACCAGTTCTTGCGAGTGGAAAGATCAATCTCCTGCTGCAAGGGAAGTTGGGACTCGAGAGTTGAAAAGCCACAGGCTTCATCAACTTGTCTCTTTAGTAAATGACTTAACAAAAGTAACATTTTAAAGAAAGAACTCCAATCTTCAAGACCATCAATTTAAACCTATTATATAATGTATTCACAGATGTGTGGAAAATACTTGGTTGTGCAGTCTTTGATTGTCTAAACTAATAGTTTGGAGTGGGAACTTATCAGTTCTTGGCTTGGATGACATCAGAGCCTCAAAAAATGCCTTCTAACCCATGGGATGGTGATCTGTCCAGAAAGCACAGCCAATTGATCTTCTCTAGAAAGAACTAAACTCATTTTTGAAAAGGTTGACAAACATGTTCTGTTCTCCTAGAAACACCTAGAAGGTGCCTTCAAATAACATCCAAAAGCATGCACACATAGGATGAGAACATCACCTCTTTGTTTGCCTGACACATGGGGCCACACAATGGAGAAAGTGAGCATAGCCAGGAAGTGGAAATTTCTGTAGAAATAAATGATTTTTCAAAAACAAAGAACAGAAGGCAGGCTTCATCAAAGAGAAAGAACTTTGGGTCTCATATGTTGAAACAAAGGGTTGACGAGCAGTTCATCTGGGTGAAAATAAGAGCCCAGGGTTGTTGCTGGGGTCTGGAGCCCACACATGCTGGTAAGTACAGACTGGTGCATAACTTAGGGCAGGGAAGGGGACACTTTAATTTATGTGCTCAATTTTTCTGAGATTAAAGAAAAAGAAAGAAAAAAATGAAAGAGGAGAAGGCGATGAATGAGGTTAATTTTCAGGGTGGCACATTCAGGATGCTTTTGAGATTAAGAGTTTTCCTATTACCTCAGTATCCTCATCTGAGAGAAAAGTGATTTCAGAGCCAGAAGCATTTTGCCAGCATCCTCAATTCAACCACCCCCAAAGGCCTTTAACAGTGACTGGGGCTCAAAGTTCATTTTTCAAATGAGGGTTATATAAGGGAGACTTCAAAATTATAATCAACAAAGCGTGTCTCTTTCATTTTACCACAAACCTCCATGTCTTATATTACAACACCATGAGTTAAGTGGGTAAAATATAATAAACCACAATACAAAAATAATTAATACAAAAGGCTTGATTTTCATGCAAAATGATTAAAAGTACTGTAAATTAATATTTGTTTTTTTTCCAATTTACCAGACATTTCTTCTTGGAGCATAAAATACGATCTTTACAAAAATGTCTGTGAGGCTGGGAAGACAGCTGAGCTGATAAAGAACTTGCAGGGCCAGCGTGAGGGCCTGAGTGCAGACTCCCAGTAAGGATAAAAGGGTTGGGCACAGCAACACACGTCTGTGCTAGGATGGTGAGTGAGAACCGAGGATCTCTGCCAAATCCTGTGCATCCAGTCTCCTACGTGAGCTCCAGGCCCAGCGAGAGCCCCGGTCTCAGAAAGCAAGACGGAAAGTGATAGAGGGAGACTCTCAGGTTGACCGCTTGCCTCCACGTGCATGGACACGTGTGAAAACACACAAGAACATGAACACACATGCCACCCAATCTACACCAGACAGAACTTAAGCACCCTATTGTTTTCACAAATGAATTTATCCTGCAAAGTTCGAATCATAACTATAAGTTTGAAAATTCTGCCTTCCCCCGTATTCTTTGAAGCCACATGTCTAGAGAGTCATTGACAAGGCAAAGGAAAATGTCCATTTTTCCCAATCAAGTTTACTATTTAGGAAAGAGTAGAGCACACTCCCCTTAGAGCAGCCAACTATAATGGCATGGTTCTTTCCGCACCTTGAGGGAAGAATCCTGAGACTGGAGGTTATTTTTGACTGAAACACACTTTAAAATGCTATTTTCAGTAGCTTTTTTCTTCATTGTTTAGAGATTATTATTCTTAAACATCTCTAAAAGTTTTAGCTAAAAAGACCTCTGATCATTTTCACTACACAAAAATCTAAGCAAAACTAAAATATTATAACTGGACCATGAATACACACTCATGGTCTAGGCATGGTGACAGCCAGCCATGGTACATGCTAGTCCAGAAACATCCTGTAAGCCAATGGCTAACTGCCCCAGGATACCTCATCCTCTCCCACAGACTTCTAATTTCTAGGGGCTTATTTTCCTGCTCAGTAAATAGAGTTGGACTTCCTGACCCCTGCAACTTATAGTATGCCAAGTATATTAACTAGCTTTGTTGGGTGAAGGTATATTTCAAGGTAAAGGTTGGGAGAGACTTGTGAGGCAATGTGGTCTTGGCTAAAAGTCAGTAATTTCCTTCAGTTTTTCTTTACTATTAAAATTGAAATCCTTGAGGTTCTAATCAAATTAAGTTTCACTGAAAAGCTAGGTAACATTGTTATTTTTAGAAGGGGAAAAGAATTAAAAACAAAAACAAACAAACAAACAAAAAAACCAAACACCACTATCGTCAAGTAGTTATTCAATGTTCTTTAGTATGTGGAGAATTAAATATTTCCTGTTTCCTTCAGTTTCCTGAGTTTTAATCATTGGGCCTTCTCTTCACCTAGTTTCGTTAGTAGATTAGAAATAAAGGCTCAGCCAGCCCTGAAGAGACATGATAAGCTAAGGTCAGATGGAAAGGGAGGAGGTCCTCCCCTTTCAGTAGACTTGGAAAGGGGCAGGGAGGAGATGAAGGAGGAATGGGAGGGACTGAGGGAGGGGCCTATGGCTGGGACACAAAGTACATAACCTGTGATTAATATAAAAATAAATAAATTACTTAAAAACAAGAAATAAAGGTTCACACTAAGCAAGTGCCCATTGCTCTATTGCTGCCGACCTCCTGAGGGTTGGCACAGGGATAGTCTTAGATAGACTTGAACTATTCTATAGATCTCTGACCTGTCTTGTTCATATTCTTCCTGAACAAAGAGCAGCAAAGGCTTCCATGGAATCTGATTCCTAAATTACAGCAAAGCAGCATCCTAGTGATGAAGGGTGAAGTGATGAGATCCTTTAGTTTACTCCAGTTTACTAGGAAAATTGCATTTATAACTGGCTCCTAAGAACACTAATCTGCTTACTACTGCAGATTAAGGAACTGAACTAAAGCTCAGACTCCTCTGTCTTCACAGATAATAAAACATCTTCCACTCACTTTCTAACCAGTGGAAACTTTTCAAAAATACCTTATAAATGATATTGATAAAAAAACAAACCTGTGATAGAGAATCCTTCTATCTACCTGCCAATCAACAAAGCCCAACAGCAGATTTGTAGAGATGGGATTACACAGAAAAACGACAGCAATCTATTAGAAACATTTTATTTCTATGAATAGCTAATCTTTTCCATTTTAAAAGGGTTTTCTTGGTTTTAATTCACTAAAAATAACAAACTGAGCACAGCCTCCCCCTTCACAGTCACATGACTCTAAATTTAGTTGTCCGTATAATAGGGGCTCAAACTCATAGGCAGTGTTTGCACGTTCCTGTCCCGTTCCCACCCCCATCTTCTCAATTATGATAATAATCAACCCATGTGTGCTGAAATGTATGCTTGACCTGACGCGCTCAGGCAAACCACACTTGAAGCGTGAGACTTATACCCAGTATTGTCCACTTTTAAACAGAAAAATCACATTGATTGTGTGGAACTCAAGGCTCATTTTGGTCCATCGATTCTCCTAGTGACCTTCTGCAGCATCAAAGCCCAGTTTGAACCCAATCTGACCCTGACTTTATGTGCATTATTACATCAAGAGACAGGAGCTACTTACAGTCCATGCCATTGTCTCCATAGATGTGTAATAAAGTATTCTAGAACTGCTCCTGCCCAGAACACTTCAGGCACATGTCATTTTCTTAGCTGTCTCTCTGTCTCCTGCCCTCTCCCTATTCTGGCACACAAACTGAGGCACACTAGCCCCCTGCCGGCATGAAAATTCTTCTGTGGCTGGGTGTTTCTTCCCTCTTGATTCAGAGCTCAAAAAGGAACTTGAAAGTCTTACCAAAAACCTCATGCAACTCATAAACAGCACGTTCCACCCAATCCATAACTAATAACAATGCTCTCTATTAGGGTCTTCTGTGAGGCAGTATGACTGCTGCAGAGCTCCTCTCCACGCTGTTTTAATTACAATAAATCACCTTCATTATGATGCATACTTCAATACAGCATGCTGGCTGCTTAGCTACCTCCGTTACTCCTATAATGAGGCGGGAGCAGGCACACATGTCTCAGAGAAAGTTATTTACACCCACACTGAAAAAATTCGACAGCGTCCCATGGCTTTGCAACATGAATTTCAACAACTTTTATCTTACCTTACTGTTCAAACATCAGAGCTGAGAAGACAGGATAAAGAACAGGAAGAGAGAAGGCACCACATCTGAGAATGCTGTTTACACAAGTAACAGTGCCCCGAATACATCCACTAGCATGGAAAAATAAGTCCTTGCAGTATAATCATTTCTCTATAAATGTATGAGAGTATTTACTGCCTGGTGCAACAAATCAGCACTGAGATGCTAGGCTGTGGTGTGCACGTTCCCAGGGACTGAGTGTCAAAGTCAACTTCCCGGGTAGTCCCCTGAGTACAGTGCCGGGCACATTCTCCTGAAAGGTGTGAAAATCTGATTTTCTAAAATGGATCAGTAATTCTCTATGAAGGGGGAAAGGATCGATAAATCTTTGCTAAGTAGATTGTAAAGGAAAAATTATTCTTTCGGTGACAGTACATTAGGATACTCCAAACAATCTCAATAAACTAAAGACATAGAATTTCTCTACACAAGCGGCTTTTGACTTCTGATATATTTTTGTAACATTGGATAATTCTGTAACGCATGTACATTTATTTTTGCTAAGCAATGTTCTGTGTTGATGTTGATTTATGATATGTGCCATTATAATGTTTGACTGTGACTAGAAAAGAAAATTATTAGCCGCTTGTAGTCTGATAGATGTGATACAAGGAAATGTCATTATAGCTGTACAAGGCTATATGTTCGTAACTATATCAGTTTATAAGGTAGCGACATGATGAGATTCTGGTATTCCTCAGCCAAATATATCTGCGTTGTTTTAGGGAAGCATTCATCACTTCATAACATATATTATCCGGGTGCATAAAAACACCCAGGGTGTGATACATGTAGAATCATGGGGTGCTGAGAGCCATTCCACGAATATTTCTATCTCCCTTTATACAGTGATCAAGGAAAACAAGGGCACTAGTTTTACCATATGTGTTCGATCAGGAAGAGCAGGTGTAACTCGCAGCCCATCTTTACAAACACATTTGTCACTTGTTTCACAACTGGGGAACTGATGTTCTTCACCACTCTGAGGCTCAAGAATCCTTGCTAAAGATTTTAGATAGAGGATATGTGTCACACGAAAAGACGTCTAGGGATGGACTCACTTCTCCCGGGAGGATGTCTGGTTATGGCGTCCTGAGCTGTGTGTGGCAGAAGTTTACCCTGCTCTGTGATAAAGGGGTTATTAAAAATATGCCCTGTGTGGTAGTGGGATAGTTCAGAGGCCTCAGTCCATCCTCGACACTGTGTCCTGCAGCATCAGGTAAAACAAAGCAGATACTTGGTATGGCAGCCTTGGATCTCAGTATCTCTGTGAACATGTAAATCAGAAACCACATTATAATAGCCCCCTTTGAAGGAAAAATATGTTAATGGGATATAAAATTATAGCACCCTGTACACTGGGAAGACAAAAAAGGTCAGCATTTTAAACTACAGCATACCAGTATAATGAATGCACACAAACTTTGTTCACTTGAATATTCACACGTGTTCCAGGAATTGTATTCACTGGTATCTTTTCTGGGATGTCATGTCAAAAAATAATGTAAAATGCTTTCCTTTCCATCTTTTAATCAATTAGTGCTATATTGGCACTCACTCAATGCAAAGCTAACTATAATTTCTTTTAGCATGAAGAACTCAGTAGTTATTATAGACTCTCTAACCATCTGCTTTTCTGGCATTTCTGAGTAAAGACTGTGATTGTATATGAAGCAAAGTCAACTGTCCACATAATCCAACATCCAATTCCCAATGGAAAAGAAGATGCAACAGGAGAATCCTTCAGGTAGAAATAAGAGTTCTTAGTGTCTGTGAGCATACAGATGCAAACCTTCTAAACATTCAGAACAAAGCACTGATGTAGAAAATGAATAGCATCCTCTCTGCTTTACATGTCAGGTTCGGTAAGACATAACTATTGAAATATAAAGATTAAGGTGCATCCAAACCAGGGCTTGCAAGTTCTAAGTTTTAACTATCATAAGACAAGTCCAACAATGAGGGAGGGACAGCAAATTCTTTTCAGTGGTGTAGAAGTAAAAGCTACTTAATGAATAAAATGCTGATGGGTAGAGGTCTGCTTGAGAAATGTAGTTATGTTTTCATATTCATAAGGAACCTTGATATAAAATATATTCTCTGCTTCCAAAATCTATCACATTTGTCCTTCTGAATGAGGATTGAATATCTTCCCTAGATATTGTTGATTAGCTTCTTTAGGAGTATAGATTTTAGTATGTTTATCCTATATTATATGACTAATACCCACCATGTGTGTCTTTCTGATTTTGGGTTACCTCACTCAAGATGATCTTTTCTAGTTCCCACCATTTGTCTGCAAATTTCATGATTTTTTTGTTTTTAATAACTGAGTAGTATTCCATGTGTAAATGAAACACAATTTCTGTATCCATTCCTCTGTTGAAGGACATCTAGGTTGTTTCCAGCTTCTGGCTATTACAAATAGAGCTGCTACAAACATGGTTGAG
>JAQQSO010003762.1:0-13312 GCA_028658305.1 Pachyuromys duprasi | reverse complement strand
GTATGTGAGCATTTTCATTAGCCCCATAATTAATTAATTAGTTCCTCATAACTAATTCCACAAAGGGAACTGTTTCTACTTGGGATATTTCTGCAAGATCACTAAGTCATTCACAACTACAGAATGGTTTCCAGCTATGAATCCATCCAGCTATGATAGTGTAGAAAGATGGTCACTGCACTTTGGTTGTACATTTAGCTATCTAAACTTCTATTGCTTATTAAAGTCTCCAGGGCCAGGTGATGTACAACAGATCTTTAATCCCAGAACTCAGGACTTTGGGGCAGATAGAGCTCTGTAAGTTCTGGGACAGCCTCATCTACACAGCAAATTCCAGGCTAGCCAGGGCTATACAATGAGACCTGGCCTCCAAAAATGAAATAAAATTCATTCTGGCAGCCTCTTGATCAAAATTCAAGTTAGCATAAAACCAAAATCCCTTTGGCCTGTTGGGATGGGGGAAGGGGTGCTGGTTGATAGTAGGTCCATTTCATTATTAAATTTCATAGTGATTTTCCTGAAATATTTCTCTGAGAAACTGTACTTACTACCCAATAGTCAATAAATTCAAATATTCTCCTGCTTTTTTCCCCCAAAACATAAGCCTACCAGAAAAACATTAAAAGTTCTTTTACTGAAGAGCGTTCGTTAAGCTTGGCAGACTGAAGAAACAGGCTCCACGTTAGCTCTACCCTGAGTCTGGCCTTCCGTGCATGTTTTTATTACTCTACCCAATCCACATCTAATGCTATCAACAACCATCAAAACCCCGAACCATAGTACCAACTGCAGCATTTTCTACCTTCCCGTACCCTAAAGTAAGCATTCTATAGTGGCTATCTTGCATACGATAAACTACAAATGGATGCAAAAAATTATTTCGCACTCATAAACAGCAAATATTATACAAATAGTGTCTTTATAGAAAAACAGGTCAAAGGTAGTAAGGAAAAACCTACCCCCAGAATCACCCAGCATAGTTCAGATAAAATCATCTGTATGCACTTACACACACATCCATGAACTCTACTTTGGGCTTTAGTACAACCATCCTAACCTAACAGTTTCTGACTCCTCCATGAATTGACAAATCCTGACACTTTTGCTCCTCACACACAATTTTGATTCATCAGGATGGTTCATACTCATAAAGCATTCTAACTGGCACTGTGGTGAACCAGAGAAGGCTCTGTAATCAACAAGAGAGACTTGCAACAATGGAGACTTGGGTAGAAAACGGGTGATTCAGAAGCCTCCCTTGTCATGACTCCACACAGCGGCAGAGGCTGCCAAGCACTGCTGCCTGCAGCTGTCCGATACATGCTTCTTTCTGGAGCACACTTCCTTCTAATTCCCTCAAGCAAGAGCATCTGTGCACTTTCATCCCTGTCAGCACCCCTGTATTCCTGTAGATGCAAATAAGCCTTTAAAAGAAAGGGAAATGAGAGGACATAGGAAATACGCACATGAGCATCACAGCCAAAGGACCCATTGCTTAGAGTTCTGCATTGCTGCTGCTGCTGTGGACCAGCTACTGAGAGCTATTTCTTCCCTGGAGTTCACCACCTGTACTTGTGGATTTCTCATCCATCCTATGCAATAACTTATTAGACTCACCAAATGCCCCGGGGAACTCGGATAAGCTACAGCCCAGCCTTAGATCATTGTGATGGAGTCAAGGCATCTCTCAGCGCAGCTGAGATGGGATATCCTGTAGCAGGAGGCTCATAGTGAGAATGTGGGGACTCGCTGTAGCCTTGCAAATGCCAACAAATATTTCTTCAAAGACTCTGATAATAGAAAAAGCAAGTCAGTTGAAAAGAAACAAGGCCAATATTTCTAAGCACACCACAGGGACCAAGCTCCTGCTGAATACTAAGTAAGAAAAGAAAACAAAAACATCAAAACTGGTCTGTAAGAAAGTTTAGAATGGGAATTTTTACTTAAAATCTGTTAAAGGAAAACACCTACTGGGCTGCTGAGTGTATTTATGGTAAGCGAATACAAATGGGCTTCCTGTTCCCCATCAATTTTAAGCTGCTGTCAGGTGCACCTGTTCCTGTCCCATTGTTCCCCTTTCCATAAACTCTGCTTCCCCTCCAGTCAGCGAGGAGTTAATGCTCTCTCTTTTGTTGCCCGCTCCTTTGCTCACATCAATTCCTAAACACACAGAAGCTCTTCAACCATGCACCCTTCACGCACGGTTCATCCTTCACGCTCAGAGGGCTGCACTGTTTTTCTCCCACAGTACTTGAGCTTCTTATGAGCTCTTCCTACCGCTGGCATGACAACAACTCAGCACAGCCTCCTCTCACTGGCAGGATGCTTGACTCAGGCATAGAGTTCACGCAGTTCAGCTCACTTCTGCTAAAAGCACTTAGCAAACCCCCAGTGTACATTGGTAAGGCCCTTGGTCTTCTATTTTTGCTCAGTTTCTGCTGGACCTCAAGACCCAGCCCATTTTCTTGCATCTTATATACTTGAGCTGCAAGGATTCACTGTGAGACTCCAACATTTCAAGGGGATCCCTTTTCTGTGTCTTCCTATAGGACATTCTTTCTGACCAGAGGTGTCTTTTCACTTTTGCTTCGAAGCAAGGCAGTAAGTGATTAATAGCTCTTAGACTAGACATACACTGGCCCAGATTCATACTCCAGTGCCTCTGACCACCATAGGGCTGTTGTAGAAAAAGAACAAAATGGCTACACAGACATAAAATAAGGTAACTCCCTAGTAAAATGATTTGGCCGGTACAAGCATCCTTCCTGCCCTGTCTAGACTCAGAGTAAGGATAAAATTCAAAGAATATTCTTTCACCACATCCAGGACATGGCAGATCCCTTTCTTCTGTGTTCCCACCCAGAGGATCTTTTCTGTCACCTGATGTAGCACTGTGAATGTTATACCACAATCACTTATTTCATAACATCTCTTTTTTTGCTGCTGTTTTCAGACAGGTTTCTCTGTGTAGCCTTCGCTGTCCTAGACTATCTTTGTAGACCAGGCTAGCCTCGAACTCACAGAGATTTGCCTGTCTCTGCCTCTGCTGGGATTAAAGGCATGCGCCACCACACCTGGCTTTTTTTCCCTCTTGTATGATATCATTTATTTCTTAAAAAGAAAACCAAAAGCACCTTTGTGCTAAAAGCTTCTTCAAGAGATCATACATTACATATGAACAACCTAGAGCTACAATGAAACTAATGTCATCACCAAGTGGGAATTACAATATCCAGCCATTGGGTTTTTAATGAGTTAGTGTAAGTTAGGTATCATAAGTTGTGTGTATGGATATATTTATAAACATGTAGTTCAGTATACTACTACTGTCTCTATGGAAAATGTGTGTGTATATGTATGTGTGATTTTTGTATACATAGTTAAATCCATATTACAAAATCAGTAGAATTTTAAAAATTCTAACCAAAAGATGTACTGCTTTTTCTATGGAAGAACCCGGAAGTAAAAGTTAAACTTAAATCCTCAAACCACATTTCCAGTTCTGCACATAATCTTCTCAGTGGGTAGGCTGTCAGGAGGTACAGTATCAAAAGTGACACCCCACATTTGCTCCTCTCTCTTTGAAATACCTTTATCTCTCCCAAGTATGGGATCATCAGAAGTCTTTAAGCCTTCCGGAAACTTACAGCTCTAAGGGACTGTCATTACCCCTGAAAGTAGAGCATACCCAGATGGAACAAAAGCTAAAGCCTAGGCGCTCTTGGAAAAGACTGCACAACTCACAGCCACCAAAGGGAAGCTGTCCCTGCAGAATGCAATATGCACACATTGCCCTTGCCAAGGAGTGGCTCTTTGACAACCCAATGGGATTACACGGTTGAAAAAAAACTGAGATCAACTTGGAGAACTAGCTCCAGGGGCCATACTAGAAAAGATAGAACCAGAATCTAATTAAAATGCCCTCTGGGACTTATTTAAAATATAAGTTAGAAGTGCAGTAATACAGTAATACTTTCACCCTTCTCTCATGAGGTCCTAGCATTTCAGAGGTTTCCTTTCCCCCTGCCTGCCAGGCTTCCTTCAGTTGTTCAGCCTTTCACTTTTATTTCCTCGATAGGACTTACCACTGTAACTTTGTAATTATCTTGTTTGTTTCTCTTTTATTTGTTTTGATTCCTCAACTCAGCAACCTTAAGGGCCAGAGACCTTGACTGCCTGCCACTTCAGAACAATGACACCGCCCCTAAAACAGCAGCTGATGTTAAACCCACTCTCTGTGGGTAGAACTAACCCCTGTAATCTGCCTGACTCTATAACCATCCCTTGTTGCAGTGATGGCGAGGCCTCACCTGTATGAGAGCTCTTGATGAAATATGTGTGTGAGCTCAATGCTTTCTGGTGCAACACGCTTCTCTTTCCTACTCTTGCCTGTCATGAACAACTATAACCACAAACTGTGGCCCTAGCTTTCTCCATATGAGGCTCCAAAGCAATCAAGTATGTTGCTTTCTTCCTTCTCCTCACCTCACAGACACATGACTCACTATTGCCATAGATCTTGGCCATCTCAGCAGCATCAGCCCTTATCCTTTTGTTTTATTTTGCCTGTCTTAGGTCCAGAACTTTCACCTTTCAGTTGGACAGAGCATTTTACTGGCATCTCTTTAGTGCACACAGACTGCCAACATCACTACCTTCATGGCTGGGGACCACTACAGTTCTCCACACTTGTCTGTAGTTTTTGCTTAAAATGGCTTTAACTACCCAGGATCTGAAAATATTTAATGAAAAATTCCTGAGATAAACAACTACTAAGTTTTCTAATGTTAGCTATCCTGAGAAACGTAAGTTTTCGGGCCACACTACTCCATCTTAGAACATAAATTATCCCTTCGTCCAACGTATCCACGCTATATATACTCCAACCTTGTTGGCTCATTGGTAGCCATCTTGGATATCAGATTGACTGGCACTGTATTATAGGCTTATGTTTAAATAATTCTCATCTAGCTTCATAAAATCTCCAAAGGGCAAAAGCAATGACAGTGGCAATTTGGATATGCCAAAGAGAATCCATAAAGAGCCCCCTGTAAATGAAAAGGTGAAAGTTCTCAATTGAAAGGAAGAAAATAATATGTTCTGAGGTTGCTAAAATCAATGACAAGAATGAAACCACACGTATGAAATTGTGAAGGGAAAGGAGACATGTGCTAGTTTTGCTATGAAACATCACAGTATAGGTATTATATGTATAGCATGCAAATACTATAGATAGAAGACATTAAATTTATAAATATAACTATATATGTGAGAGGGAGTACTAAGTGTTCAGGCATCCACTGGGGATACTGAATGTCTCCCTCACAGGTACAGGAAAATTCGGTACTAAGTTAAAAAAAAAAAGTTGCTCGAACATAAGCACTGTGATTCCACAGTCATCTACCTGAAAACAAGATGACTACTGAGTGGCTACTTACACAGCCAAGATAATGCTGGACAAAGGGGTGATTTCCAATCCAGGTCAAAATGAGACAGCACTGGACTTTCTGGCTCTACTCCAAACAATCAACCATGGTTGTGCCTAAGACTTCTTTTGGGTCTATTTAAGCAGAGAAAGCAGAAAGAGCTTCTAACATTATTACCTAGCCTGAGTGGTCCTCAATAATCCATACATCTTCAGCTCTGTTCCTTTCATTGAATATGGACAAACTCATAATGTATGAGTCCTTTCTGCAACTTACCATTTAACATGTTATGATTGTGTTCAAGCATTATTAACCAAAACCATGGAAAGCCAAGCTGCAGGAGAAACATTGTACTACAAAGTTCCCCTCACTCTTTGCTCCGTCCTACTCAAACTGCTTTATCCACAAAGACCAATCAAAACTCCTCAATTCAACCGGCATCATCACCAGGGCCATTTTCACACAATTCCCATACACATGTCACCTGGAACAAGGAAAGAAGAAACATACTTTTACCTGATTTCATAATCTCAAGGAAGGGACGTGATCTGATGTGGCTAAGTCAGTTTTGTATGTTACAGAAGAGGAAAAGATCTTTGTCTTTGTCAGAAATAGGGACCAATCAGAGGCAAGTCAGAAGTAGCCAGGTAGAAGAGGACACAGAGTCTCTCAGAAACAACCAGATGTAAAGATTTGGAAATGTCGCTATATATGCAAATACTTATGATAGAAGGCATTAAATTTATATACATAACTATATATGTGTATATATAACTATATATAAATGTGTGTGTGTTCAGTATTCACTACTTGAGAGCAGGAGTACAGAGACAACAGCAAACCTGTGCCTCAGACATCAATCAGCCAAGGCTGGGAGTTTAGCTCAGTTGAAAGAGTGCTTGCCTACCATGCAGAAAGTCCCATGTTCAATTCCCAGCACTGCTTAAACATGCTGTGATGGTGCATTTCTATAACCCTAGCACTCAGGAAGGAGAAGCATGATGATTATTCCTGGATACATAGAGAGTGTGAGACCAGCCTGCTACAGGATATGATGACTTAAATAAAAGAAAAAGAAGAGAAGGAAAAGGGGGTTGGCCAGGGCTTTGTATAGATTTTTAAAGGGTTATTTTATTTTGGAGCTATGGGATATTACTCTGAAGATTTATTTGGAATGACTTAGAACCAATGGGCAAAGGATTAAGTAACTCAATCATATCAATAAGAGCTTTCACAAGGCAGAAATAAGTAAGTATAGTTTAAAAAGAACCCTTGGTTACTGTGTACTTCCTGGCAGGATGAACCAACGTGTGTACACAAGAACAAATAAGCTTAAAGAGGAAAGGAAGATCAGTGTTCACACAATAAGTGTGAAACAACCATGTGGAAACAGAGTAGCTACCCATCCACAATCATGAGAAAGCCTATAGTAAGCATGGTTTTCAGTGGTGGTTCTGCCAGACCTCACAGAGCAGGCTGTACTTCCCACACTTTCTCAGCATGAAAGTTTTCTTCCCAAGCTTCCTACCACTATTTCCCAGGACACCGAGGCTCCTTGGAATATTACCTAGGAAATGCTAATCCAGAAGTCTTCAACTCTATGAAGATTAGACTTCTTGGTGGTTTATTTATTTACTTACTTATTTTTGAATTGGCTGCAAGACCATTAAAAAGTAGATCACTAAATGACAAACCTGAAATAACAAGCAAATAATAAGCAAACTTGCTTCAAACCTTGTGTATGGGGTAACGTAAATGTGTGTGAGGGTTATGAGGAAAATTGACAATGGTTAGAGCTCTCTGAATGGGCAGCAATTAAAAATTAATTCAAAATTCAGCATGCAACAAATCCAAAGTATCTCTGGCAGTGCTTACCTATGCTGCATCACACGGCTCTGCCGCAGCCTTCATTCTGAATACACACAGCACACATACTATATAAGCCATCATGCCATGCAACACCAACAAACAGGCAGACATGTGTCAGTTCAGGTTCAAGATTGTGATTTTCATAAATATACAGCATATATTGTACACGGTGAATTTTCATTTTATATAGCAGACATTGTAATAATTTTACTTTACAAAGTTTTCTGCTTTTATAAAAAACAATGGTTTAATTATGAAAAATACAAACTTTAAGAATTTTCCTACATCATTTCTTGGCATGTATCAAACTAGATTATCTTTGGATTGTGCCTTTAGGTGAACAAGCACATCCATATAATTAGTATATAAATTTTCTTTCTTCTTTATTAAATGGTAAAAAAATATGTAATAACAGAGAATTATTTTGGCATAAATTTGTGACTTATAACCATTCAATGTTTGATTTTTATGTCTGTTTTCTTTACCTATATACCTGGGATCATGGAAAACTTTCTCTTTCATAAAGAGGTTGTATGAGGTAGAAAAGTTTAACAAACCCTGGTATAAAGAGTGACCTTTGCATGGTCAGTTACTGGAGTTCTACAAGACATGGTAAGAATGAGAAATTTCCCCAGGCATTCAATACAGCTAAGGAAATGAAACAGGAATAGACATTGCTGGAAAAGGTCAGCTCTGTCCCAAACTGAAGGACAGAAATACAGTTAATGATTCAGGAACTGTGTTAACACACACACACACACACACACACACACACACACACGAAGACTGAAAGCTGTGCTCCACTTCTCTGCCTAAATAAACAGAGAAAGAACCTGGGAAGGAGTGTTCCTTGTAAAGAAGTAATCACTCCTGAGCTCCTCCTCAGTTATAGAAAAACAAGCCAGCTTCTACTCTTCAAGAGGCAAAGTAAAGGAGGCCATTGTTAGGTGTTCCTCAGTAGACTGGAAGTATGCGACTCATAGAAAAAGTCCAAAGTCTTCTGGAAGAAAGAAAGGGAGATCTCATGTGCTGTTCTTGAACTGAAAGATGGTTCTGGTGTGGGGTGTGCATAAGAAAGGCCTGGCCCAAGCCTGCCAGTAGAAATGGATTCCAAGGATCCTCTCAACAGTCACTTGCAAAGGCAAGGAATCAGAGCGTCAGCAGGCTTGCCGCATAGGATTAACGGTTATGGGGATGGCTGGGCTGAACAGTGATGGAAGCAAGAGCATGTCAGCATTGAGTACCTTCCCAGAAACCATGCCGTACCAGTGTGCTGCAGCACCAGACTGGTAGAAACCACGCAGATCAATTCCTTTGAGGGCTTTGAAAGAGCTAGAGCCCGGCAGACTACATAACCTCTGAAAGTTCTGAATAATTTAAGGTGGGTTAGACTTCAAAAGAGAGCCGTCACACTACTAGTAAGAGTGAAAGTCCTGACAAGTTACTGCACGGAGAGAAGGATTCTATTTTTACAGTTCATCCTGGTTACATAGACAGCTGTTGATCAATGTGCATGTGATAGATAAGAAGGCTCTTTCAAGCTACCCAATATGAGGTCCCTGGAGCACCTACAAACAGGAAAGTCCCAGGAGCCTTTGGTTAGGCAGTTTCCTCTGACTGGGAAAGCCAGCCAAAAAGTTCCAGAAGATAACCCAATAAAGTCTCTCAAGTATCACATGGGGATGCTAGTGCAGGCACAGGCACTGTGAAAGGTGACACTGTCGGTGTCTACTATGAGTGGAATAAAGAAGGGGAATGTGGAGATGATTCAGTCATGCAGGTGTGAAGGGCTGGGAAGCCAGCCATGCATCATATCACAGACTACACAGATAAAGCTTGTTGGTCCATTATGCATATACCCTGAGATATGCAGGTCAAGATGGAAAGATAGAAAGGTGAAAATACACAAATTGTAGGAAGTAGCCTTAACAACATAAATAAACCTATCACGAGGCATTATGGACTAGAGAGCCACTTTAACTCACAATGGAAGGTTAGCTTGATAGCAGCAGGTCACTGTTAATAATCTGCATGGGGATGGGGAGAACAGGTGGCGATTTCTGCCAAATGAATCTTGTAAAAGCCCTTTTTAATATTAAGTGAACTCGGTACCCCTTGAAATTCTGAGCACACCCACTGTACTTAACGTGCTAAAGGCCCTACCCATCTTTTACCCAGGGTCTATTCTGATGTAGCTACAACTTTAATTCATAACCTGGAAAGGAAACTTGATGAGCTTAATATAAGAGCTGCCTTCAGTGATGGTTGTACTGCAGAGGTCAATATCCAAATCTCTATACAGTAAATAAACAAACAAACAAACAAACAAACAAAGAGACAGACAGACAGACAGACATTCAACAAAACAGTCTTATACAAGCCAAGGACAACATAGGGTACAAATAAGTAAGAATTTCATCAGGCCAAACTGAGCTTGAACAAAAGGGCCACTACAGCCCTCTTTCTGACCCTACACATACCCACACCCAGGACTCTGAACAATTTGTACCTACCCACACTACTTCACTAATATAAGTAGTATAATAGTTGGGAAGAGTGATACAGATGCTGTCCAAGGTATAGGGATAACAAAAGATAAAACATTTCTACATGCTTAAAACCACTTGAATTGTGAAACACAACAAATTCCACCACTCTAGGTTGAGAAAACTAAAAGAAATTTGGCTCAAAAAAATAAAAACGAGGAACACATTAGATGGAGTTATGGAAAAATCCACAGACACATTCAGCTCTGGGCACAAGATGTCACTAGGCTCCCTGTAGTCTCTATTCCCTCTGAACCAGGATTACATGAAATGAAACGTGGAACTCAGATGCCCGTGGCTCCTCCAAGTCTCGCAGACCCACATGCGATACTGCTAGATCAGAGGAAGTGACAGCGCATATCCCAGATCCCATCACATGGCAAAGAGACCACATCACAGACAATCCCAACTAAATGCAGAAAGAGAAAAGTGGCATTCCCAAGAGGACGTGAGGCCTGAGGCCATGGGGAAGGAAGAAAAGTAGCCGTGTAGAATACTACTGAATGAACGTGATTTATTTCCTAACCTCACCCCTCCAGTGATATTAGCTCTTACACTTAATTCAAAATTGAATTCCAGATGTTTACCAATGAACAAACTTATTTAAAATAATAGTGTTATCTAGTCCCTGTGCCCCAACTCTGTCATCCCAACTACTAGAAACACTGAGACGGGTAGACAGCAAATCCAAGGCCAGCCTGCACTTCAGAATGAATTCAAGGTCGACCTGGGGTAAGTTAGTAAGATCCTGCCTCAAAATTAAAAGGAGAGGGATAAAGAAGTATAATATAGTATGAAAGCATGGTGAAGTAACCTTCTGGTCTAGCATGTTTAACACTCTAGGCTCTACCCCAGTACTACAAAAGAAGGAAAGGGTAAAATCAAACATAACTGTTAGTGATAATCATCGCAATGAATGAAGTAATACTGTTTACTAGTCCTAACCTTACACCTATGTACTCTCACTTTCCATACATTATTTTATTAAGTATATACTGATCCTCAACTTATAAATTAGGAAATTGGAGCTCAGGAAGGTTAAGTTAGTCCCTCAAGACCACAGACTCATAAGGAACACAGAACTCAGACCAATATCCACTTCACAAACACTGTTCTTACAATCCTGATGGGACCTGATAGGCTAGGGTCAGACAGTAGGAGAGGAGGACTACCTATCAGTCCACCAGGGAAGAAGGATAGTGGAGGAAGATAGAGGGAGAGTGGGACCCGGAGGAGACAAGGGAGGGGACTACAACTGGATACAAAGTGAATAAATTGTAAGAAAAAGAAGAAAGGAGGAGGAGAAAAAAAAACACTGTTCTTAACAAAAACAGAACTCCAAGTTCTCCGTTGACACTCCCCTACCATGACACTCTGGATTCCTCTTGATGTGTCAATCCTGAACATTTGGAACAGGCTTCTGTAACAACCTTTGGGCAGGTGTGATTCTCTTTGATTCAAGAAAATGTATCAATGACCCCATAGTTCAAGGTACTCTGCCACCCCCAGGAACCAAGGATGCAGAGTCTGGGTCAAGGGAAGCAGGGGCGGAGCTGACTTTAATCACTCTTCTGGATAGGATGTAAGCCTCAGCCCAAGTCCTACCGCCCTCATTAAAGAGAAGCCCACATTCTCATGCACCACAGATATACCAGCTGACAGCATTTGAACAGACACTTCCAAACAGCTTGAGTCCATCAAAATGGCAATCAGGGCAGAGTGATTGCAAATGCTTTTGGCAGGACTTAAATCAAGCAAATGTCCAGACCCTGGCGAAAAGTCTGAACAGAAAGAAACATGGAATTTCTAGGATAATTCCAGGCATGGGGGATACTTTTTTTTTTAATTCATGTCTTAAGCAAAGAAACGAACAAGATTTTACTCATGATTGTTACCAAAAAGCCAGAAGGGATTCACCATTTTTGAAAAAGAGAAAATAATGTTTTTTTTTTTTCAAAATACAAATTCAAGACAAAGAGAAGCTACTTAAGAGGTCTAAGAGGACAGAGGAGCTTCTCCACAGAGCAAGCTGGCTTCTGCCTGAGAGGAGGAGCCTGCCTCTACGTAAGCACCTTCAGAATCATATGGGAGTCACCTGCTAATTTCAGGGACTCTGCTGTTCCTGAGAGAGTCAAGTTACCAAGCTCTGCCAGGGTCCACGAGTGAGATGCATGTCCACTAGAAGTCAGGAACAGAGACTGCTTTATCCTGGCACTTACACAGCATCCCAGCCTCTCTTTTAACAAATAAGACAAACTGTAATTAGATTTAATTAGAATTAGTGTTGGTGTTAGCTCAGAGCAAATTGAAGTGAATTGGCGTTGAACAGAGAACTCAATCCTAGGAACCAGAGAACTGCTAAAAGGCAAAATAATTACAAGCCATCCCACAGCACTCAAAATTGTGTTCCTCACCATTTCGTGTGAGAAAATTATCAGCCATCTGGGTTAACTGACATTTTCCCAGGATATCCTTCATTTCCAACAACAAACACACCCATGTGAAGCCTCTGATTCAAAATATGTTTCTGAAACCAGCACTAAACAAGAGGTTAGGCAAAGACGAGGGAACAGCATGGTGTCACAAGAAGGAAAGGGCAGAGGGACAGCTACAAGGTATCTGTGCATCAGCCAGAACCTACCAAACCCTTGTCTAGCTAAACTTACTCACTTCAGCCACCGACACGCCTGAATCTTACCTTCCCCAAGATGAACCAATCCCAAACCGGATCCAAAGTTAATGAGTCTCTTATGCTTTATAATTTAAAAAAAAATGTTGGTCTCTCCTACATGTTCAGCCTCTTCCCTGACCGTACAGTGAGACCCAAAACAAGAAAAGCAAAGAAGAGTAAAGAGGAGAAAGGCCAGAATGCCCCAGCCCAGATCCTGTTCCCATCCCCAAGGCAGGTGGCCTTAATCTCACCATCTAACCCTCTCTGCCTTGCTTTACCCATTCAAGAAACAGGCTGCATCTTCAACAAATGGTGCTGGTCCAACTGGATAGCTGTATGCAGAAAAATGAAAATAGATCCATATTTATCACCTTGCACAAAGCTAATGTCCAAGTGGATCAAAGACCTCAACATAAAACCAGACACACTAAACCGGTTAGAAGAAAAAGTGGGGAAGACCCTAGAACTCATTGGCACAGGAGACTACTTCCTGAATAGAACACCAATATCACAGGCTCTAAGATCAACAATCAATAAGTGGGACCTTATGAAGCTGAAAAGCTTCTGTAAAGCAAAGGACACTGTCATCTGAACGAATCGACAGCCTACAGATTGGGAAAGGATCATTACCAATCCTACTTCTGACAGAGGGCTAATATCCAGTATATACAAAGAACTCAAGAAGTTAAAAAGCAAGAAACCAAGTAATCCAATTTAAAAATGGGGTATGGAGCTAAAAAGAGAACTGACTAGCAGAAAAACACTTAAAGAAATGCTCAACGTCCTTAGCCATCAGGGAG
>JAQQSO010003761.1:0-13314 GCA_028658305.1 Pachyuromys duprasi | reverse complement strand
TTTTTCTTTGTTTTGTAGGTTTAGTGTTTTGACTATGATGTGATGAGAGGTATTTCTTTTCTGCTCTAGTCTATTTGGTGTTCTGTAGGCTTCTTGTATATTTGTGAACATTTCTTTCTTTAAGTTGGGAAAATTTTCTTTTATGATTTTTCTTAAAAATATTTTTCAGTCCTTGGAGTCTGGAGTCTTCTTTTTCATCTATTCCTATTATTCTTAGGTTTCATCTTTTCATGACGTCCTTGATTTCTTGGATGTTTTGTGCTTGGGATTTTTCCGATTTTACTTTTTCTTTGAGTGAGGAATCAATTTCAGCAAGTGATTCTTCCATCTCTTGTATTCTATTGGTGATGCTTACCTGTGGTTCCTGATCTTTTCTCTAAGTTCTCCAATTTCAGGTTGTTCTCTGTTTGTGTCCTCTTTATAGATTCTAATTCTGTTTTCATGCTTTGTACCATTTCCTTCATCTGACTGAATGTGGCTCCTATTTTTTTTGTTTGTTTGTTTCCTTTCTGTATGTCTTTACTTGTTCCTTTATGTGGGCAGTATTTCTTTGAGGCCTTGTTCATTTCCTTTTTTTGTTCCTCTAGTATCTGCATAAACATAGCTTTAACATCATTTTCCCGTGTCTCTGCTGAATTAAAATCTGCATTGCTTTTGGGTGTTGCTGGTGGGGC
The DNA here is from genome assembly GCA_028658305.1 of Pachyuromys duprasi. Lineage (NCBI taxonomy): Eukaryota > Metazoa > Chordata > Mammalia > Rodentia > Muridae > Pachyuromys > Pachyuromys duprasi. Next base: position 12,640 of record JAQQSO010003761.1, on the reverse strand, counting down.
CATGGTGTCCTGATTTTTGTTGGGTGATTTCTTACATCGACCTTTGGCTATTTGCTTATATATAATCAGGAGCTGTTTGTTCCTTGAGGCTGAACTTCAGATTGGGAACTGTCAGTGTCTGGTGTCTGGAGTATTCTTCAGGCAGATCAAGGAGGTCCAGTGGTTTGAGAGTGTGTGTTGTTGCTTCAGTTGTACCTGTAGGAGGAAAAGTAGCTGGCGCAGGATCATTGTTACTGGGTGGGGGAGTGTGTGTGTGTGTATGTGTGTGTGTGTGTGTGTGTGTGAGTGCGCTCGTGAATGTGTCTTGAAGGGGAGTGCTAGAGAGTGTAGATGCTTGGGTTATAGGGTTTGGGAGCAAGCACAGGAAGGGATGTGGGTGCTAGCGTGTTTAGCAAGTGCAGATTGTGGGCACCAAGTGCCTGCGCATGTTTCTTGAATATCCAGTGGACTTCAATCTGTGATGGGCTCAGCAGGCCGGACTCTGAGTTCTGTGGGTGATGCTGCAGGCAGGATACATACTCTGTTGTGGGCTCTGTGTGTCCGACCTTGTGCTCTGTGCTTGAAGCTGTGAGCACTGCAGGCTGGTCAACTCTGGTCTGGTGGCTTGGCTCCTCACTCTGGGCCAGAGGCTGAGTGTCCTGGTTTGAAATGGTGGCTGGGGGCTCTGCTCTGGTCCGAAGGCTCTGTGCTCTGACCTGGACTTGCCGCTAAGGGCTCCACTCTGGTCCGGAGACTTGGTGCCTCCTTCTCAGCCAGAGGCTGTGTACCCCAGTATGGGATGGTAGTTGGGGGTGCCTCAGTTTGAACCGGAGACTGTGTGTTCCGGTTCGGGATGGTGGCTGGGGGAGCCTTGGGAGGCTGTGCACTCAGATCTAGGCTGGCAGATGTGTGCCCGCTGGTCACCCGGACCTTTTCCAGGGATTGACTGGGTGACCTGAGGACCTCCCCACTTGATTTCCTCACTGAAGGATTTCCTCTCACCTGGCAATCACAAACACTGGTGTTTTAGGTCCCAGAGTTCAGTCTCCTGATCGCTGTGCCGACACTGCTGTCCTGCTCCTCAGACAAAGTGTCCTCCTGGGGCCGCCATCTTCACAGATCTATATTTTAACCCCTCACCTGGGATTAAAATGAAGACATATTTCCATAAAATTTCTGTTTTTAAAAGACACCAAAATTATAAAATTTTCACTGCATAGATGCATACAAGCAGCACAAATTAGAAACAATGAATTATTTTAAAAAACTGAGGAACACAGGTTGAGGGATAAAGAAGTGTTGCAGGGTATTTGATCACATTGTAAACCCTGAGATTGTGTTATTTATTGAAAAAAAAAAAACCTGTTTCTTGTGCTGTGGCTCAGCCCTAGCACAAACCTTTAATCCAAAAGCTTTCTGATTGAATATCATCAACAGGATTAAATAAATGCAACCATGGGTCAAAAGGTGGAACAAGCCATGAGATGACAGGAAGGGAACATAGGGTTATTACAAAAATAACAGAGAGTAAGAGAAAGTCGGGAGGAAGGAGAGACACACAGGAAGTACAGAGGAGAAACATTTAGTTTGAAGGAGGTTGAGACAGTGTGGGAAAACAGAGTTTCCTTCTGGGACATCAGCTGAGGAGGAAGGTCAGCTGGGTGCTTTCTCTGCCTCTCTGAGCTGAATAGGCTTTTACCCCAGCATCTGGCTCCCAAGTTTTTATTGGTAAAATCTAATGTCTGAAATTTTGTTAGAAACAACAGGGAAGTGTCCTAGGTTTGAGAGGAAATTAAGGTAAAAATGATTAAGATTCACTTATATGAAATTCTGAAAGAATTAATTAAGGTATAAAAGGTACAATTTTACTTTGAAAATAGTTGATATGTGTGTAAGCAGACAAACACATCTGGAAAACTCTATATCAAGACAGGAACTATATAGAAAAATGCCCAAAGCTTATGTTATTACAGAATCTATACATGAACAGCAGTATAATATGTCCATGATAAACTGCTTTATTATTTAGAAACACAACTTTCTATGCTGGTTCCACATAACTGTCACCTTTAATCAATTGCCTAGCTAGTGATGGATTAGCAAAATGAAGAAGAGCTTCAAAGAATTCAAATCAGAAGTAACTGTGGAATTGTATATGACAATAGAAAAAAAAGTGTTGACAGTAACAGATGTACAGATTTTCACACCAAGTAAAAGAATAAGATCATGGGGACTTAAAATTCCTTCACAGATAAACCAGAATGTTTTCCTAATACCTAGGCATAAAAAAATCGCCATGCACATACCATGAAACATCTGTAACAATGAGTAAAATTTCAGCCTTTTTTTTGGGGGGGGGCATTTGGCCCAGAATATCATATGGAATATTGCATATGACCTTGATATTGCCTAAATGACTTTATAGGTTCAATGTAACAATGTAACTGGAAAGAACTTATAGTCTTAGACTGTTATATCCTCTGTCCACAAGATGAAGTACAGGTCCTAATAGGATGCAGAGTGGGAAATCTTTTTCTGAATTGTGCTGCCAGACTCGCAGGACTATTGATAAGGATGTTGCTAAGGATGTGATCTTACTGCTCCCCTTTGTGTGGACTCACAGAAGAAATACCTGAGAGGTTTATATACCGTGAAATGTTGTGTTTCCCATGAATGGCTGACTTTAGAGTTTTCTGGACATCATATGTTTGATAAGTCTTCATGTTTCTATTGTTTCTTTGGATATAAGGAATTTCAAAGCTAAATTTTAATAGTTTTACAGTCTCCTATTGGATTCAATGTTTTGTACTCAATTCAATTGACAGGAGGCCTGACTTCATTCTTCTTTTCAGCCATTCCATGATGTTTTTGGCCCTGTATTTCTTGTGCTATCTAAATCATTTTGAAGGCATGCAGGGTGTAATTACCTGAACAAATTATATGCTTTTTCTCCTATCAAAGCTTATAAGTATGATAAGCAGCAATAAAGAATGAATTATCAACTATGCCAAAATGGCATACCAGAAAATCACATACCATTAGTTTTTAAATATGTATTCCAAAGTATGAAGAATATCAGAAACAGAAGAATCTTAATTTCATGTTATTCCAATTATGGGAAAGGATAAAACAAATGATGGTATGTTCTAATAAAAAACAAATCCTATATTTTTGCTGTTGTAAAACTTCAGAGTATGGGCTTAAGGGGGGTCTTTTGTGTGTGTGTGTTCTTGTTTTGATTTTTTTTCTAGACAGGGTTTCTGTGTATAGCTTTGGCTCTCTTGGAACTCTGTAGACCAGGCTAACCTCGAACTAGTAGAGATCCATCTGCCCCTGCTTCCCAAGTGTTCGGGTTAAAGGGCTATGCCACCTCTGTCTAGAGCTGTTTTGAATTTTCATTTTTGTATTTGTGTTTTCTTTTGGTGGGAAGAGAAAGAACATAAAGTTAGATGAGTGGGGAGGATATGAACTGAGTTGGGGGAGGGGAAACATCTTCACAATGTATTATATATAAAATTATAAATTACAATTTACAGTTTACAAAACGGCTCTATATCAGGAAAAATTAAAAATGTTTTGACCTATGTTAACTTTACAATCTGTTTGGCCTAACATAAGCCAATTACAAGTCAGCTTACTTGAGTTTCAATATTAGCCCTTGATTGTACATGGTACAAAATGACATTTGTTATACATTCTCTTTGTTTAAAACTGAATTTATTAGCCTGGGCAGCAGTGGTGGCAGTTCTTTGTCCAGTTTGTTCTTTGACTGATGACCTCATTCTTTTAAACACTCCCTGTTATTGTTTGTATCCGGTGAAGTGAGGAAAATTAGTGTGAAGTAATAAATACCTGCCAAATGTAGGAGGTTTAAACACCAAAGATTTCTTTCTCACTCTCATGCATGTGGTAACCATGGGTGGCTGGGGCTCTGTAAGTCGTTGCCTCAGTTCTTGGGCTCAGGAGGAGAGAAAATGGCCTATCAGCATTGTTATTTGGCTCTTGAGAGAGAAATGGTGCTCACGGAGCACCTCCACGCTTCTCTTGAGACGGACGAGGGTCTCCTTGTTTCCGTACTTTATTGCTCAAAGTGAGCTGGCTGCTAAACCTGTTTTTAATAAAGTGAGGAATTTATGGAGATGGTAATAATAATGATGATGATGATAAAATACAAGAGATAAGGCATTATTATTATCATAATTGTTAGTTTGCTTGGTTGAATCTGGTACAATGTTTAGTACTCAGTCCACAGATTATCAGGATGTCCGGTCTTGACATGATCTAAATAAGTCATATATTTTCTAGGATATCTGTTCTTTGAGATATTAATACATGAAATAAAAGCCTGTCAGCATTGCTGTTTTTTTTTTCTAATCTGCATACTTTCCTAATCTGTATTCTAATATATTTACTTCTGGAAAGGGTTTGAGATTTTCATGGTATTGGTTTTAAAAAGATTACATATATTTATTTAGTGCATGTATATGCATGTGTATATGCACATGTGTATGTGCACAGGTGTGCATACACATGCAATAGCTCATGTGTGGTCAGAGGACATCTTTCAAGATTTGGTTCTTTCTTACCATAGCTCACATCCTCAGGGTCAACAATTGACTCTACTAGCGGAGATGCCTTGCCAGCCCCAGAAGTGTTTTGAAGACTAAGTGAGTTATCTGTAGGTGGTTTTAAGTAGCCTGTCTGACACACAAGTGCTCATTAAATTGAATCCATTATTCACATTATCTTTAATTAATTAATTAATTAACTTGACATCCTAATCGCAGTTTCTCTTCCCTCATCTCTTCCAAGTCCCTCCCTCTCACCTCTGCTTTCTCCCATCTGCCAGTCCTCTCTCTTCAAGAAAGGAGAGGCCTCCCATGGATATCAACCCACCTTAGCAATCAAGTAGCAGAAGGACTAGGCACATCTTCTCTTATTGTGGCTAGACAAGGCATCCCAGTTAAAGGAAGGTAACCCAATGGCAGGCAATATAGTCAGAGGCGGCCTCTGCTCTTGCTGTTAGGAGTCCCACATGAACACCCAGTTGTGCAAATGTTCCATGTGCAGCGGTCCTAGGTCAATCCCATGCATGCTCTCTGTTTGGCCGTTCTATCAGTCCCTATGGTCCCAGGTGAGTTGATTCTATAGGTTTTCTTGTGGTGTCCTTGACCTCTCTGGCTCCTTCAATCCTTCCTCCCCTTCTTTCATAGGATTCCCTAAGCTCCTCCTAATGTTTGGCTGTGGGTCTCTGTATCGGTTTCCACCAGTTTCTGGGGGAAGCCTCTCAGATGACACTTATGCTGGCCTACTGTCTGAATGTATAGCAGAATAGTGTCAGGGGTGACTTCTCTCTCATGGCATGGGTTGTAAGTTGGGCCAGTCATTGGTTCGCTTTTCCCTCAATTTCTGCTCCGTCTTTTTCCTTGTGTAGCTTGTTGGCAAGACAAATTGTGAGTGATTTTGTGATTGGGTTGGTTTCCTAATTCTTCTACTGGAAGTCTTTTGTGGTTACTAGTTTCAGGTTCCATATCTCCCATTGCCTGGACTCTTAGCTAGGGCCAACCTCATTGATTTCTGGGTGTTTCCAATGTCCTAGGTTTCTAGCTCTTCCCAGAGATTCCCCTACTAATTCCAGTTCTATCTCCCAGTACTCGCTCTCACAATCCTCCCCTCCCACTAGATCCCCCCTGCTCCCCTCCCTAGCCCCTCCCAATCACAGTTTCCTCCTTCCATCTATTTCCAGTGTCTATTCTATTACTACTCCTCAGTGAGATTCAAGCATCCCTCCTTGGGCCCTTTTTGTTACTTAGCTTCTCTGGGCCTGTGGATTGTAGCATAGTTATCCTGTAATTTATGGCTAATATCCATATATAAGTGAGTACATAAAATGTGTGTCTTTCTGGGTCTCGGTTACCTCACTCAGGATGACTTTTTTCTAGTTCAATTCATTTGCCTACAAATTTCATGGCATTATTTTTATTAATTGCCCTAATGTGTAAATGTACCACATTTTCTTTATCTGTTCTTTGGCTGAGGTTGTTTCCATTTTCTGGCTATTACAAATAAAAGCTGCTATGATCATAGTTGAGCAAGTAACCTTGTGGTATGATGGATCAGCTTTCGCATGTACGTACAGGAGTGATATAGCTGGGTTTTAAGGTTTCTAATTTTTTGAGCAATAGCTAAAAAGATTTCCAAAGCGGTTGTACAAGTTTGTTCTTCCACTAGCAATGGAGAAGTGTTCCCTTTTCTCCATAACCTCAACAGTATGTACTGTCTCTTGAGGTTTTGATCTTAGCCTTTCTGATGGGTGTAAGATGGTCTCTAAGGTTCATTTTAATTTGCATTTACCTGATGACCAAGGAAGCTGAACATTTCTATTAGTGTTTCTTGGCCATTCAGGATTCTTCTGTTGAGAATGCTCTATATCTGTACCCCATTTTTTAAATTGGATTATTTGGTTTGTTGATGTTTACTATCTTGAGTTCTTTATATACTTTGGATATCAGCCTTTTCTCAGAGTAGGGTGGATGAGGACTTTATCCCATTCTGTGGGCTGCCATTTTGTCTTTTTGACAGTGTCCTTTACCTAACAGAAGCTTTTCAGCTATTGGTGTTCACTTCAGAGAGTTGTCTCCTGTGCAAATGCATTCAAGGTTGTTCTCCACTTTCTCTTCTATCAGGTTTAGTGTGTCTGTTTTTTATTTAATTTTTTATTATTAGCATTTATTACAGTTTATTCAATTTGTATCCTAGCTGTGTCCCCCTCCCTCGTCTCTCCCTATGCCACTGATAGGTGAGGTTTTCCTCCCATTCTATTTGACCCTATCAAGCCTCATCAGGACTGGATGCATTGTCTTCCTCTGTGGCCTGGCAAGGAGCAGGTGATCAGAAAGCCTGTCACTGAGTTCATGCCAGAGAAAGCCGCTGCTCCCTTATTAGCCAACCCACTTGGAGACAGAGTCTATGAGCTACATCTGAGCCGGGGTTTTAGGTCCTCTCCATGCATTGTCCTTGGTTGGGGTATCAGTCTCTGCGTGTCCCTCAAGGTTCAGGGTCCCCCCCTTTTTGTCTCCTTTTGGAGTTCCTGTCCCCTTCAGGTCTTTCTTTCATAAGAAAGTGTGTCTGGTTTTACGTTGAGATCTTTGATTCACTTGAACTTGAGTTGTGTGCAGGGTAATAGGTATGTATCTATTTGCATTCTTCTACATGCAGATATCCAGCTATACCAGCAGCATTTGTTGAAGATTTTTCCCCCAAAGTGTATATAATGCTTTGCTTCATTGTTAAAAATTGAGTGTCCATAACTGCATGGATTTACTTCTGGGTCTTCAGTTTTATTCCATTGATCAATGTGTCTGTTTTTATGGCAACATTGTGCAGTTTTTATTACTATTGCTCTGTAGTACAGCTTGAAATCAGAGATGGTGATACCTCCTGAAGTTCTTTTATTTTTTATTTTTTTAAGTAATTAATTTATTTTATATTATTCACAGGTTATGTACTTTGTATCCCAGCCATAGCCCTCTCCCTCATTCCCTCCCACTCTCCCCATCCCTCCCTCATCTCCTCCCTGCCCCCCTCAAAGTCCACTGATAGGGGAAGACCTCCCTACCTTCCATCTGACTCTAGTTTATCATGTCTCTTCAGGGCTGGCTGCAATGTGAAGTTCTTTTATAGTACAGTATTGTTCTGGCTATGCTGGTGTTTTTTGTTTTTCTACATGAGAGTGAGTACTATTCTTATAAGGCCTGTAACGAATTGTGATAGAATTTTGCTGAGAATTGTGTTATATCTGTAGACTGCTTTTGTTAAGATGATCACTTTTACTATGTTAATCCTACCTATCCATGAGAATGGAAGATGTTTCCATCTTCTGATATCATCTTCAATTTCTTTCTTTAAAGACTCGAAGTTCTTGTAATACAGGTTTTTCACTTGCTTGGTTAGAGTTATACCATATATTTTATATTATTTATGGATATTGTGAAGGGTATTGTTTCCCTAATTTCTTTCTCAGCCTGTATATCCTTTGTATAAAAGGGGGCTACTGATTTTTTGAGTTAATTTTTAATTCACCCACTTTGCTGAAGATGTTTATCAGCTGTAGAAGTTCTCTAGTGGAATTTTGGGGGCCACCTATGACGCTATCATATCATGTGTGAATAATGATACTTGACTCTTTCCTTTCCAATTTGTATCCCCTTGATCTCCTTTTGTTGTCTTATTGCTCTAGCTAGAACTTCAAGCACTATATTGAAGAGATACAGAAAGAGTGAGCAACCTTGTCTTTTCCCTGATTTTAGTGGAATTGTTTCATGTTTCTCTCCATTTAATTTGATGTTGACTATTGGCTTGTTGTATATTGCATTTATTATGTTGAGGTATGCATCTTGTATCACTGATCTCTCTAAGATTTTTACTGTGAAATGGTACTTTTTAAAAATTAAATCTTTATATTAATTACAGTTCATTCACTTTGTATCCCAGCTGTAGCTCCCTCTTTCATTTCCCCCTCCCCCATCCCACCATTCCTCTCTCATTTCCTCCCATCCCCCTCTCCAAGTCCACTGACAGGGGATATCTTCCTCCCCTTCCATCAGACCTTAGCTTATCAGGTCTCATCAGGACTGGCTGCACTCTTTTCCTCTTGGCCTGGCAAGGCTGCTCCCTGGGGGTGACCAAAGAGCCTGCCACTGAGTTCATGTCAGAAACAGTCCCTGTTCCCCTTGCTAGGGTACCCAATTGGATACGGAACTATCATGGGCTACATCTGAGCAGGGATTCTAGGTTATATCCATGAATGACCCTGGGTTGGAGTATCAGTCTCAGAAAAGACCCCTGTGCCCAGATATTTTGGTTCTGTTGCTCTCCTTGTAGAGGTCCTTTCCTCTCCATATCTTACTATCTCTCCCCGTCTTTCATATGATTCCCTGCACTGTGCCTAAAGTTTGGTTATGAGTCTCAGCATCTGCTTTGATACACTGCTGGGTAGAGTCTTTCAGAGGTCCTCTGTGGTATTGGATTTTGCCAAAGGCTTTTTCAGCCTCTAATGGGATATATTTTTTTTTACATTTAAAATTTTTACTGTTGTATAGGTTTCTTTTGTAGTATCTTCTACATCTGAGATTCCCTCTTCTATCTCTTGTATTTTTTGTTTTTGTTATTGCTTTTATTTCCATTTTTAGGTCTTGAACAGTTTTATTTATTTTCTTTGCCTGTTTGATTTTGTTTTCCTGTATTTCTTTAAGGGGTTTATTTATTTTCTCTTGAAAGGCCTCTACCATCTTCATAATGTTAGATTTAAGGTCATTTTCTTGTGCAACAGCTCTGTTAGGATATCCAGAGCTTGCTGTACTAGGAAAGCCAGGCTTGGTGATGCACATTGCCCTGTTGATTGTGTTCTTATGTCGGCCTTTAGCCATCTGGGTTTTATGGTTATTATATGTTTAAATGCTGATTTCTGAGTTTATGTTGTTACATGTTGGTTCTGGGATGTCTTTTCACTTGATTTCTGTTCCCTCTCTGTCTTCTGGCTTCCGGGTCTGGTGACTAGTGAGTCTTCAGGTCAAATGGGGTGTTTATCTTTAGGTTTTTGTGGCCTGCATGGCCTATGGGGCTTTAGGTGCAAACCTTACCTCTTGGGTTCCTAGTACCAGTGTAGCCTGGTGTCCCTGCTGACATGGGCACTCCAGGAAAGCAGGTAGACCGGTGGGTTGGAAAATGGTTGTTAGGTGTTCTTTAAGGGGATAAGGCAGGCAAAGGCTTGGTGCAGGGTCTTACCTGGTTGTCCCTGGTGCCAGCAGGCCTCCAAGAAAGCAGGCAGAGTTGTGGGGTAGAAAGCGGAGCACAGGGCTTGATGTGCATATTACCTCTGTTGGGTTTGCTTTCAGGAGAAATATTGGGCAGGGACTGAGAGGGAAGGGCTTAACAGATGTCACTGATGCTGGCAGGCCTCCGTGAAAGCAGGCAGAGTTGTGGTGTGGGAAATGCAGCACAGGGTATGGGGTGCAGTTTGCTGCTGTTGGGTGTGCTTTAAAGGGGAGTTGGCTCACTTACTCATATTATTTTTAAACATAATGATTATGTGTGCATGTTAAGTGAGCATATAATGCATTAAATATCATAAGCACCTTTTCCAACAAAGTGTGATTTCTGGTCTTTTTACTCCCTTCTCCAAGCCCCTCCGTAGGTGTTCCTTCCTCTCTATCAGATTCTTTTCCTCTTTAATAGGGCATCTGTCCTTTTCATTGTTTCCTACTCCTCCTACCATGTGCCCCTTTGCCTACCCTACACTCTTCTTCATTACCTAATGGTGACATCTTTTAGCCTCCATTCTAGTTGTTTTGGACTTTACTCACATTTATACTAATTTATGTGTGCATATGCAGACATTATAGGCTACGATCTTCATATGAAGAAGAGCATGCATTTTTTTCTTTCCAAATTGTGGTCTCCTCACTTAAGATAGTTTCTAGATCTGTCATTCTGCCTGAAAGTTTTGTGATTTCTCTTTTTCTTTAGAGCTGAATAATTTTCCATTTTGTATAAATTTTCATTATTCATGTATGGGTAGGCATCTAGGCTTGTCACATTTACTTGCTATAGTTAATATAATAGTAATATACATAAATGGACTAGTCAATGTCTCTGTGGTAGGGTATGGAGTTCCTTAGATATATGTACAGTAGTACTACATATGATGGTTCTATTTTTAATTTTTAAGGAACCTCCATACCGATTTCATATAATATTTTAACTAATTCTCTACATGCACATAATGTACTTTGATCATATCTTCTCTACTCTCCCTAACTCCTCCTAGACCAATTTTCCTCTCAGTTTCTGGTCCCTCCTCCATAACTCATTGAGTTCAATTAGTGCTATTCAAATATGCATGGGTGTTTGTTGTAGTAAATAAATAAAAAAGACCTGTTGGACTATATAATGTTTATTATTGCCCTAAGATTATCACGGTGGTATTATTTAAACCACTATTACAAATAATAAGACATAGACACCTTTTCGATTTATAATTGCCTTATTTACCATGGGTTGGGCAGATATTTCATTTACAGAGTCTCAATAACCTCACCATCCATCTCCCAGGCCCCATCCAATGCCACCCTCCTTATCTTCCTCATTTGGTCTACTCTCCATCCATAATATCATAGTATTTGCTCATATTTTTCATCTGGGCCTTTTCATGCCATTATTTGAGTCCTTCATCCAGGCCCACATGATTTCTTCACATTAACCCATTATGACATCCTCCTTCCTTCTCTCTTTCATCCTTCTCTCTCCTGTGATTCTCTCTGTTCTCTCCAAGCCTGGGAACCTTATCCACACCAATTCCATTCTGTCCTGCCCAGGTATAGACCATTTAATCAACCAGTCAGGTATGTCTTATGCAAATTTACAAAACGAGGATAGGTATAAGTAAATATTGAGGGCCAATAACATGCCTCAGGCCAACCTCTAACAAGTGTGCAATGATCCACAGGTATATGGTATACCTTCTAGGGACCACTTTTTAAAGAAAACCGACTCTCTTTCACTTAGCAGCTCTCTGTATATAGCTCTTCAGCTGGAGGTAAGGGTCAGTTATATTCCATTTCTTTTCCATGCTGGAATGTTTCCTGGCTTGATCTTGCTTGGGCCTTGTCAGATAAAACAGCTACTGTGCCCATGCCTGGTTTGTATTGTCCAGAGGACTCTATTTTGTTTCACTGTCCTTGCTGTCTTCTAGATCTAGAATGTTTTACTTCTCTTTTTCCTGATACTTGTGTGTGTGTATTATAGGTGCTCGCGTTTATGACTGAGTACCACACAGACACCAATTCTTTGCATTTAAATCAGCTATGAGTCTCTTCATTCACTATCTACTGCACAAAATCTCTGATGATATGGGTCTAAGTAGCAATCAATGAGTAGACATACAACTTTGGAGGGCAGTTTGATACTAAGTCTGTTTAGCAAATAGTGATGCTAGGTTCATCCCTGGGGCCAGGGCACTCTCCACCCATGCATTTTGCCCAACTGATGGTACCAGGAGTGTGCTCCCTCCTGTGAAATGGGCCTTGAATCCAACCAGAAAACAATTCCTTACTTCATGACATTTGTGTTTCTAGTGGACTTATGGGAATATATTGTCACACTGATCATTATTGAACCTTGCAAGATTAACAGTTGGTAGGGCTGTTGATTTTTTTTTTTTTTTACCTTCCAGCTTCCTTCATAGCAACTTCTGGTAATATGAAAACCAGCCAGTTGTTAATATTCGGTAACTTGATTTCTCTATGTCCACCAAACTCTTATAATTATGAACTATACCCAGAATCCACTAAAACACAAGCAGATTGGCATGCCTGTGAGGGACTTCCTGGATTGAATCATTCTAGGTGGGGAGACCCACCCTGAGCCTGGGCCACACCTTCTGCTGACAGCCCACATAAAAGGGTATGGAAGAAGGAAGCTTTTGCTTTTGCCTTTTGTGATTGTATGTCTATGCACAATGTATATGGCTGGTGCCCACATGAGCCAAAAGAGGATGCTGGATGCTCTGTAGCTGGAATTACAGGTAGTTATAGCTGCCATGTGGCTGCTGGGAATTAAGCACGGGTCCTGTGATAAAGCAGCCCGTGTTCTTTTTTTTTTT
>JAQQSO010003760.1:0-13315 GCA_028658305.1 Pachyuromys duprasi | reverse complement strand
TTTGGTTGTTTCCTCTCTGTCTATCTTTGATTGTTCCTCTAAGCCGGCAGTTAATTTCTTCTCCATTTCTTTGAGGGCCTTGTTCATTTCCTCTTTTTGTCTCTCCTCTTGTTCCTCCAATATCTGCATAATCAACGCTTTAAGATAATTTTGCTGTATCTCTGCTGAATTAAAATCTCCATTGCTTTTGGGTGTTTCTGGTGGGGCCATGGTGTCCTGATTTTTGTTGGGTGAGTTCTTTTGCTGATTTCTGGGCTTTTGTTTATATATAATCAGGGAGCTGTTTGTGCTTTAAGGCTGTACTTCAGTCTGAAACTGTCAATCTCTTGTGTCAGGAATATTCTTCAAGAAGATCAGGGATTTCCAGTGGTTTGTTAGTGTGTGTTGTGTCTCAGTTGAACTCTATTGTGGGCTCTGTGTGCCTGGCTTTGTGTTCTGTGCTAGAAGCTGTGAGCACTGCAGGCTGGTCACCCCTCTGGTCTGGAGGTTTAGCCCCTCAGTCTTTAGAGATGTCAGCTGGGGTCTTTGTGCTCTGCCCTGGGCTTGATGCTAAGGCCTCTCTCCTGGAATGGAGATTTGGCGCCCCCTTCTGGGCCAGGGGCTGTGCACCACGGTCTGAGATGATATTTGGGGCACACACAGTGGGTTTTGGTTGGTGTGTCTCTGCTGAATGCAGGCCTGTCTGAAATGGTGCCTGTCTGTCTGTCCTGTGGACACACAGGGACCGAGATTTTTGCTGGTGGATGCGTGCCTTGTTCACCCTCAGTGTGTGGTCTGGTCAAGATGGTCCCTGGACCCTCTCATTCTGGGGTGGCTCTGGTGATTGGTGCAAGCTTGCCGCACACCTGCGGTGTCGAAGCAAAACTTGGGTGCAGTGTGCGCTCCCGCAGTGAAAATGGTACCTGGTTCCTCCTCAGACTGCCGGCAAGACTGTGTGATCCAGTCTATTATGGTGGATGCAGGCACCCAGCACGGCTGCTTGTTCAGATCAGAGCTGTGCGCTGCTGGTCACCGGGAGATTTTTCCGGGTAATAACTGGTTGTCCCTAGGGTTTTCCCACTTGATTTTCTCACTGTAGGAGTTCTGCTCACCTTGCAATCACAAATGCTGGCGTTTTAGGTCCCAGAGTTCAGTCTTCTGGTGGCTGCATTTTTTCTCCTGTCCTAGTCCTCAGACACAGTATCCTCTCGTGGCAGCCATCTTGAATCTCCCGATTTCCTTTTATTTTATACAAAATTTTACATGACAGTTTAATTTAATTATTTTTCCTTTACTTATTTATTGAATTATTTAATCACTTTACAGCCCGATCCCAGCCCCCTCCCTCCTCTCCTCTCAGTTCCACCCTTGTGCCCCGTCTCCTTCTCTGAGAAGGGAAGTCTCCAAGGGATATCAGTCAACCCTGGCACCTTAAGTCACAGCAGGACTAAGTACATCCTCTTCCACTAAGTTAGAACAGGGCAGCCCAGCTAGGGGAAAGGGATCCAAAAGCAGGCAACAGAGTCAGAGACAGCCCCTACTCCCATTGTTAGGCGACTTCACATGATAATCAAGCTGTCACATCTGCTACTATGTGTAGGGGGCCTAGGCCCAGTCCATGCATGCTCTTTGGTTGGTGGTTGAGTCTCTGTGAGCCCCCATGGTCCAGGTTAGTTTATTCTGTAGTTCTTCTTGTGGTGTCCTTGACCCTTCTAGCTCCCCCAATCCTTCTTCCCACTATTTCACAAAACTCCCCCAGGAGCTTTTTGTTTTGCTGTGGGTCTCTCTATCTGTTTCCATCAGCTGCTGGATTAAGCCTTCCAGAAGACAGCTATGTTAGGCTCCTGTCCTCAAGCATAACAGAGTATCATTAATAGTGACAGGGGTTGGCTCTCTCCCATGAGATGGGGATCAAATTTGGCCATCCATTTGTTTGCCATTCCCTCAAACTCTGCTCTATCTTTATCCCTCCACTTCTCATAGGCAAGACAAATTTTGGATTGAAGGTTTTATGTGTGGGTTGGTGTCCCCCTCCCTCCACTGGAAGTCCCAGTATATTAGTTTATATTTGGTGACCTCAGGCCATATCATAACCAGCTTTACAGTTAGAGTTCAGAGAAGAAACTGTCATAGAAAAGCAAAGACAATGTGAAATAAAGTGAGAAAAAAATTAGAGTCTATTTTAAAGCTGGAGATAAGGCAGAGCAACCAAATAGCTGTACTTATTAAAGAGAACAGCAGTATCCAAGAGAAGACAAAGTTTGCTGCTGGAACAAAATGAAAGATGCTTTGAAAGCAAAACCCCACCTAGGGCATCAAAGCTTTAGGATAAATGCAAATTCACATGAAAAGCACAAAATACATTTGAAATGAAAATTCATTTTAAATATTTCACTTAGAAAGAAATTGCCTAAGAATATAAGACTGCCAGGGTATTTTGCTTACACAGGACCATCTATGATAATACTTTTACAAGTTCAGTTATCTAGAGAGTTAGAGCCATTTTAACCATGGGGCCATGAACTATCTCTGTGATGGTAGCAAGCTTAATGTTGTCCATATGTTGTTGTTTTTTTAGATACATAAAATGCAAGCATGATTTGAGTCACTGGGAGTCTGTGTACAGGTTCCAGATCAAAACATGAGTTTGGGCAATGTAATGGAATGAGATTCCCTGCAGAGAGGCCCTTAGGTGCAAATGTGTGAAGCTGTGAGGATGAAGCCAAGTTACAATGAAGACCTCAGGGGTTTTAAGATGGAGATGCTAGGATGTGGAGTATCTACTGAAGACAACTATATGCTCCTAATTACAAGAGAGTGTCCAGATGTGTGCTATGTTGGACTCCCGAGGTGGGGAGACCCTTTGTTCCTCAGGATAGATGCCAGACCTCAATAACCCACAAAAACAGAACTCTTGATGCAATCAGCAAGAGGTTTAATTAGTAGCCAGCGTGCGGGGGCTCCTCACACAGCTCCCACACAAGGGGGTGATGCGGAGCGCCCAGCAACGGAATCACAGAGTTTATAAAGGCAAAAACCACAAAACAGGAGGGGTCTAGGGGTAAGGGACTTTTCTAACGGGCAGTCTGTGATTGGTTGCGCCCAGGTGTGCTGACTAGGGGATGGTTAGAGATTGTATCCATAGCTACAGAAGGGTGTCTCTTAGAAACATTTTGTATCAGATCCCGGTTTGGTATTGTATCAGATCCGGGTTTGGTAATGATTAAAGCTCACAAGTCTCAGTTCCCATGGTTAGTTCCCATGGTTAGGGCCAAGTTAAAATTTTCCATTCTTACATGCTACAAGGGGCAAAACTGCTGACACGGTGCCACTGAGACTGGTTAGAGCTCAGATGACATAGTGATATACATCGATTCTAGACAATGACCTGCAGGATTGCTTCTTTGCTCTGATAAACTTATTTCTTGGCTTTACAGGGACTCAAGCTCAGGTTTTGCTTTGAGTCTCGAAAGAGATTTTGAAGTTAATATTTTCAAACACATTGGAAACTTAAGATGGTGGTGTTATTTGAAACTGAAATGAATGCATTTTCCTTTCAATGGTAGTGGACAGCTTATAATGCACACAATGGTAGAGTGTCAATATGAAATATTCCCTGTAGTCTCATGAGTTTTAACACCAGGTCCATAACTGCCGGCATTATTTTAGAGACTAAAACCTCTGGGATGGAATACATGGATCTGGAGATGGGACACGAGGACCACCATTTAAAGATCGTAGCCTTCTGGTCTCATTCTGTTTCCTGTTCCTCCAAAATGTGATCAGGTGCTTTGATCCAGGCTCTTGCCATCACAGACTGCTGCTCACACTGATGTGTCTTCCATGTGGGAAACCCTGAAATTCTTCATGAACTAAAATAAAACCTGTTTCCCGAAAGTTACCTCACTAAGAATTTTGTCACAGTATTGATAGCAGTCTCTAAAACACAAGTTCTTCCTTCATATCCAAGCATTTGGTCTGGTGGTTGCCTCTTCTAGATGAGATAACTTTACTTGAGATCAAGTACTAAAGCATGGCTATGGGCTGAGTGTATACCTCAAGGGTTTGCTTATTGATAAATCAATTGCCAATTTTTGGATTGTTTGTCACATAGCATCCTCTATTTTAGGATAAAGTAGATTGACTAGTAGAAGCAGAAGAAATCCAATTTTATTAAAATTTATCTATTATAATCCTTGACTAACAGCCAGCAGAACTATTTCAGATGATGAGAACTGGACAGGGGGTGGGGAATAGATTATTTTGTTATTGTTGTTGGTTGGTTTTGTTTGTTTGTTTGATGCTTCATTCAGTCCAAGTTTGCAATCTCAGAGTTCTGATTTGCATTTCCCTGATGACTAAGGAAGCTGAATTTTTTTTAAGTGTTTCTCTGCAATTCGATATTCTTCTGTTGAGAATTGTCTACTTAGGTCTGCAACTAATTTTTTTAGTGGATTATTTGGTTGTTGGTGTTTAATTTCTTGAGTTTTTTTTTTACTATATATATTTTAGATATTAGCCTTCACTGTGATGTTTAGTTGGTGAAGATCTTTTCCCAGTCCATAGGCTATCATTTTGTTCTGTTGATAGTGTCCTTTGCATTACAGAAGATTTTCAGTTTCATGAAAAGATTTTCAGTTTCAGTGGCATCACGAGATGCCACTTACTAATTGTTGATCCTAGACTCTAAGCTCTTGGTGTTTTTTATAGAAAGTTGATAACCTGTGTCAATGTATTCAAGACTCCTACTTTTACTTCTAACAGATGAATTGTGTCTGATATTATGTTGTAGTCCTTGATCTCCTTGGACTTTACTTTAGTGCAGAGTGATAAACATGGATCTATTTGCCTTCTTCTACATGTAGACATCCTGTTAGACCAGCATCGTTTGTTGAATATTCTTTTTCCCATTTTATGTTTTTGTTTTGTTTTGTTTTTGTTTTTTGGCTCCATTGTCAAAAATCAAGTGTTTATAAGTGTGTGGGGTTTTTATTTTGTTTTTTATTTTTTGGTTTATTTTTTTCTGGGTCTTCAATTTGATTCCATTGATCCAGTTGTCTATTTTTGTGCCAGAACCATGCAGTTTTTATTACTATTACTCTGTAGTACACCTTGAGATCAGGACTGGAGATACCTCCAGAAGATCATTTATTATACAGGATTGTTTTAGCTATTCTGTATTTGTTTTTTTGTTTGTTTGTTTTGCCATATGAATTTGAGAATTGTTCTTTTAAGGCCTATAAGAATTATGTTGGTATTTTGATGGGAACTGGGTTGAATCTGTAGATTGCTTTTGTAGGATGGCCATGTTAACTATGTAATCCTATAGATCCATGAACATGAGAGATCTTCTGATATCTTCACTGATTTATTTTTTCGGAGATTTGAAGTTATTTTTTCCATAAAATCTTTCAATGGCTTTGTTACAGTTACATCATTTTTTCTTTTTATTTAATTTTGTATCCAGCTGAAAGTGTTTATCAGCTGAAGGAGTTCTTGGATTGAATTTTTGGGGTCACTTATGTATACTATAATATCATCTGTGACTTTTTCCTTTCCAATTTGTATCCCTTTGATTTCCTTTAGTTGTCTTACTGCTCTAGCTAGGATTTTGAGTACTCTGTTGAAGAGATATGGAGAGTAGGCAGTCTTGCCTTGTCCTGATTTCAGTGGAAATGATTTAAGTTTCTCTCCATTTAGTTTGATGTTCACTACAGGTTTGCTGTATTTTGCCTTTACTATGTTTAGGTATGTGCCTTGTATCCCTGATCTTTCCAAGACTTTAAACAGTAACGGGTGCTGGATTATGTCAAAAGCATCTAAAAAGATCATCATGAAGTTTTTTTTCTTTCAGTTTGTTTATGTGGTGGATTACCTTTATGGATTTCCTGAAACACCCCTGCCTGCCTGTGATGAAGTCTATTTGGTTATGGAGAATACATAAGCATAAGCATGGCTTTCAATATGTTCCATAAATTTGGATATGTTGTTTTTTCATTTTCATTAAATTCTAAGAAGCCTTTAATTTCTTTTTTAAATTAATTAATTTTTATTAATTACAGTTAATTCACTTTGTATCCCAGCTGTAGCCACCTCCCTCATCCCTTCTCAATCCCACTCTCCCTCCCTCTTCTTCTCCTATGCCCCTCCCCCAGTCCACTGATAAGGGAAGTCCTCCTCCCCTTTCATCTGACCCTAGTCTGTCAGGTCTCATCAAGACTGGCTGCATTGTCTTCCTCTGTGGCCTGGTAAGGCTGCTTCCCCCTCAGGAAGAGGTGATCAAAGAGCCAGCCTCTGAGATCATGTCTAAGACAGTCCCTGTTACTATTACTAGGTAACCCTCTTGGATACTGAGCTGCCATGGGCTACCTCTGTGCAGGGGTTCTAGGTCATCTCCACGATAACCTTGTTTATAGTATCAGTCTCAGAAAAGATCCCTGGGCTCAGATAGTTTGGTTCTGTTGCCCTCCTTGTGGAGCTCCTGTCCCTTCCAGGTCTTCCTATCTCCCTTTTCTTTCATAAGATTCCCTGTAATCTGCCCAAAGTTTGGCTATGGGTCTCCGCATCTTCCTCAATACCCTCAAGGGTAGAGGCCCTCTGTGGTAGGCTCCTGTCCTGTTCCCTGTTTTCTCCTGCTTCTGAGGTCGGGGACATGTTTCCACCAGTGAGTAGTTTGTAGAGAGATTAGTTTCTTTCAGAATTTCGTATTCGAGTTTCACTGTAAGCACAGTAAACTTTCACTGGAGAGTTAGAGGCATGTTTGCCAAGGGAAAAACCACTATGAACAGCAGGGAAAAGCATTTGCTTAGGTTTATAATAATATAAGCTTTTAAATTCTGTTGTTGGCTCCTTTTAGTGTAACCCTTTCCCAAATGGTCAAGAGAATGCTGATGGTAAAAACTAATCCAATATAACTGATGTTATATTATGACTCAAACAATAAATCACCTTACAAGTCAAATATGTAGGAGATCTAGTATGTATGTATGCATGCATGCATCTATCTATCTATCTGTCTGTCTATATGTATATATGTATCTGTCTATCTATGTGTTTTTCTATCTATCACCAATCGGTCACCATCATCATCAGCTATATCAAGCACCTTCTGGAATTATTTTATTATTTATATTTATTAAAGTATTTTATCAAGCAACAGGAAAAATATCTAATATCTAAAATATCTAAGTAACTATCTTTCTATCATCTATCTATATCTTTCATCTATCTTTTCTGTGTGTTATGATATAAAGAGCCTTCTTCATAAGTTCCAACCCCATAAAGTTCTACCTTCTAAAACCATTAGCAATTTGTTTGTATAAGTTGTTATTTTTAGAGTAATGAGATAAGTAATTGTGGTTATTTGAATAAGAATTGTTCCTCATTGACTTTTATACTAGACACTTTGTCTTTAGATTCTGTGCTATTTAGTCAGGTTCCCAGATTTTAAGAGGCAGAAACTTGTGGGTGATGTACCTCACCATGAGTAATTCTTGAAGGTCTGTAGCTTTGCCTCACTTCCTGATCTCCCTCTTCTTTCCATATGGAGGTGAAAAATGTTATCATCCAATTTCATGTTCCTACTGACATGCCAAGCCTTTTGCCCCATAGTAGACTGTATCCCCCTGGAACAACCAGGAAAAAAAAAAAAAAAAAAACCTTTCCTCGTTAAGTTGCTTCTAGTTAAGTTATCAAAAAACTGAAAAAAGATCTAATATCTAAAATATATAAGCAACTAAAGTACCCAGTATTCTAACTAACATTTTCTAGAGTCTTCAAGCAGCTGGAGAGAGAGTGATTAGACTGGCAGAGTTTGACATTTCTGTTGTACGAAACAACAACATTTTTATTTACGTTTCATGTATCTTTTCGCCCTATAACACTCCCATCCCTTCCAGCAGCAGGTAGGAGAGAAAAAAGGTTAGTGGAAGAGGGGCCACAGTTCTTTCTTAGTTGTTTTCTGTTGGTCAGGGTCATTGAGTTCCTTGGAGCCAGTCTAATCCTCTGTTCCGGAGATCCCCAACTTCTTGTCTCACAACAGCAACTGGAAGCAAGAGAAAAGCAGGAGAAACCTTTTTTTTTTTTTCTCCTGTCTCCATTCTCTGGGCTCTAGTATCTATTCTCCCTCTAGAGTCCTCAGATTCAAACTATCTGCATTTGGCAAAGAGCTCCTCTCAAAGGCTGCATGAGGCAAATAGTCTGCTGCTGTGGACTGTCTGAATCAGTCCCACATCCCACACCTGGGATCAAAACAAAAAACATGTTTATATCCACAACACATTTCATTAAAGAAAGTATATTTTATTCCTGGTCACACAGCAATTGTGTAAAAGCCAAGACAGAAACCAAGAGACATCCCTCATACCAGCAATCTAAACAGGGCTTTAAGAAAGCATGTTACAAATAATATATGGACCCGAGTTTTCATTTCCTTTTCATTATATTAATTATTTCTTTCCTGATATACCCGTTGTTTGTCTTTGTCCATTATCTACCTCCAGCTATTTCAAGGAATCATGAAAGTATCAGTGAATTTCCCATGGAGAGTGAAATTGACCCTGACAATTGTATAGAAATCTTACAACTTACAATGAACATTTGATTTTCAATATTATTTCCTTAGCATAACAAAACATCATTAAATAGAGAACAAAGAGTCATTAAGCCAAGGAAAATATTTCAAAATTATGCGTATAGAGGTCTCAGTATCATACTGGGTAAGAATTCATAGTTGTGGAAACACAAAAGAAAATTAATACATGAATTTTAATTTCTGTTCTGCATCACTTCATGGTATGTTTGAGCTTTTAAAAACTTGTTGAGGCTGCACAATTTGTAATTGGTCTAGAATAAAGTAATGTCAAAAGAAGGAAAAATGGATATTTTAAAAGGCTAATACTGCCAATGTCAAAGGCATAATTTTTAAAGCTTTATAGAAAATTGTTAGAATTTTGGGTGTAATTGAATTAGATTATGGTGAATTCAAAACTAATCATTTTTTTCTGGAAAAGGAGAATATTTATAGAATAACAAATAAGCCTATCCAGTAGCATTTCTGAGGGTATTTCAAATGTGTTCATAATTGTTTTATTGTCATAGACATTTTGCTTTAGAAATTTAAAGACATTTATTGAAAGGTAGACTTCTAAGTAAATGCATTTATTCGGCTTTTTAGTTTCCCTTTGAAAAATGACTTCTCAACACATAATAAAAAAAAAAGAAGAAGAAGAAAAAGGAAAGATTTACAATAAAGGTGTATTGAACAAAGTCTGTATAGAGATCAGAAAGGAGTTCTATGAGAAGATAAGATTGGCTTGTTGTTTAGGTAAGAAAATTGTTTTCCCTTGAGAAATGGGTCTGCTCTAAGATCTAGCATGAAAAAGCAACCCTCTGCACAAGACTGACTAGAACATGCTACTGTTTATCAATGACGCCTCATTTTTAAAATTTTTATTATTTATTCATTTTAAAATGTGTGTTTGTGTATGCTATGAATGTATACATATGTATGTGTGAAGGTATGTGTGTGTGTGTAGACCAGAGATAAATATTGCATGTGAATCAATCACTTTCCATTTTACTTTTTGAGACAAGGTCTCTAGATAAACCAGGCACTCATCTGCTTTTTTAGACCAGTTACTAATAAAACTAGTAGATCTTCTTGTCTCCATCTAACCAGCTTCGGGGTTATGGGGATTCATAGATTTTTATGTAGATGCTGGGTGTTTAAATTTAGGTCTTCATACTTATGTGACAAGTCATTTACCCCTGGGCCATCTTTCCAACTTCAATCCTTTAATAGGATTAAAAATTATAGCTTATACTTCTGTCTCTTATGTATTGCTCTTATATTCTCTTTGCTCTCAAATCAAGCTTTGATCAATTACCTATCTTAAATAAAGAAATCCCTCCCTTCAATATGGAATGAAAATGCATAGGATTCCTTTCTATGCTTGTTTTTTTGTTTATTAGTTTATGTAATGTCTCAGTGATTTCACTATTTTACTTTAGACAGTGTCAAAATATACATCCTTTTCAAACCACCTAGCCATTCCTTTCTTTGCACATTATATATCCTGTGGAACAACTGTCCCTAGTCTTGTCAAGATAAACTACCCTTGTGGCCAAAGAGCCTTTCATCTCACTGATTTGAGAATCTCTTTTCTTCCTTCTCTTCCACCTACTCTGCTTCTTCTAGAGGGCCGTCAATAGGAACTCTCCTTCATGTGGCATGTATTTCTGGGAAAATGCTCACTACCTATTTTGTGTCCCTGAGAGCACATGCATTTTTTCAGCTCAACTGCAAACCAAAATATAGTTTCAGAGTAATGAACACTATCTCTGCTTTCTTGCATCTAATTCTTTATGTTCTTTTCTCTCTTTCTTTTAAAAATTATGTATTTATGCACTTTACTGAATGCACACCCTCCCTTCTCTGCAACTGGTTCTACACTCCCAGCCTCTTCCTCTTTTCTCCCTTTCCTTCTCCTCAGAAAAGGGGAGCCCTTCCTTACTATCCCACCTTGGCTCTTCTAGTTGTATCAGGACTAAGCATATTCTCTTCCACTGATGTCAAAAAAGGCAGTAAAGCAAGGGGCAAGTGATCTAAGAGCAGGCAACAGAGTGCATGATATAGACAGCCCCAGGTCCATTGGCTAGAGGACCCACATGAAGACAAAGCTCTCCCTCAGTTGCATTTGTGTCAGGGGCCGAGATTCAGTCCATGCCTGCACTTTGATTGGTGCTTCAGTCTCTGTAAAATCTCATGGGCGAAGGTTAGTTGACTCTATTGGTCTTCTTGTGGAGTTCTTTTTCTCTCTGGGTAATTCCTTCCTTTCTGTCCACTTCCACAAGACTACCTGAGCTCTGTATATTGTTTGGCTGTGAATCCCAGCATCTGTTTTGATCCACTGCTGGGTGGGAACTCTCAGTATAGCATTGCTGTAAGCATAGCAGAATATCATTACTGGTGTCAGGAATTGGCTCTCTTCTATGGGGTTTGATCTCAGGTTGGGGCAGTCATTGGATGGCCATTCCCACAATCTCTACTCCATCTTCATCCCTGGATTTTTTTTGTAGATAGGATAAATTTCGGTCAAATGAGTTGGTATTTCCCTTCTTCCACTGAAAAATCCTGCCTTGCTATGAGGTAGCCATTTCATTTGCATATTCCTGCTGCTAGGAGTCTCAGCTAGAGTCACCCCTATATCCTCCCAGGGGACTACACTGTCTCAAGTCTCAGGTCTTCATTTTTTCCTGGAGATGACCCCCCCCTTTGATTTCTCTTCCCTTTTCAGTAGCTGAGTAATATTCTACTGTGTAAATGTATCACATTTTTTAAATCCATTTTTTTTTCTGTTTAGGGACATCTGGGTTGTTTCCAGTTTCTGGCTGTTATGAAAAAGCTGCTACGAACATAGGTAAGAAAATGTCCTTGTAGTATGGTGGAAAACATTTTGGGTATATGCCCAGGAGTGATATGGCTTGGTCCTGAGATAGATCTGTTCCCAATTTTCTGAGAAAGTACCAGATTGATTTCCAAAGTGGTTGTACAAGTTTGCACTTCTACCAGCAATGGGAGAGTGTTCCCCTTTTCTCCATATCCTTGTCAGCATGTGTTGTAACTTGAGTTTTTGATCTTAGCCATTCTGAGCAGTGTAAGATGAAATCGTGGAGTCGTTTTGATTTGCTGATGACTAAGGACACTGAGCATTTCTCTAAGTGCCTACGTGCCATAATAATTATCATAACCAAACACAAATGATCCAGATGTGGTGGCACACACCATTGATCCCAGCACTTGAGAAGCAGAAACAGATGAATCTCTATGACTTTGAAGCCAGCTTCTTCTTCATATTGAATTACAGTTCAGCCAAGGCTACATAATGAAATCCTGTACCAACCATATTCCCTAAAAATAATAATAGAAAAAACTCAATAATAAAGCATGCCTGCTAACTCCTATTTTGCTGTATAATTTTTAAACTTTTATGAATATTATATTTAATAATTAATCATTTTTAAATTGCAGAAAGGAATACAAAGAAATATTAAAGAAAGATAACAAAACAAATAGGAAATAAGTAAAAAAAATAAGTAAAATAAGTAAAAAATAATGGAAGACAGTTCCACTAAAGGGAATATGGTTGGTATGTTCATATTGAAACTTTTCATATATTCCCTGGAAGAAAAAGCTAAAAATAAATAATGCATTAGAAAAACTATTGGGTTCCAACAATAAAGAATGAATATTTAAAGTTTGATTTAAAAATTGCTAATAATTAGCAAAGATAATCTAAATTGCATGGTTTACTTTTAAAGTGCAATAAAATAAATGAATAAACTACAAATCACATCTTTAAACCAGTGAAGCAAACATGATATTAAGTGTTTTATATGTCTATAACCAACATAAAAGTCACTTGTTAAATAAAAGTTAATAGTGATATTAAAAAGATGATACTTGCTTTGTGGCAATGTAACCATTTTTAGGAAATAAAACTGAGATTATTATTTCAAAAGACTTTAGATAGTTCAGATAGAAGAAGAGCAAGTGAGATCTTTGGATAGATATGAGAGAGATGAGAGATGATATAGAAGCAAGTCAAAATTAACTTATTGACTGATAAGAGCACATGCACATAAAAGGCAAATATAGGTAACTTTGGGGCATTTAAGAAGAAAATTTAATATTAACTGGGGTTTTGGGGGACACAAAGCACTGAAAGTCAGTTGAATCCTTAAATTACTGTTTGGAAATAGGAACAACAAAGCAAAGTAAATCAGAAGAGTTCTTCAGTTTAATAAATATATTGTCAGAAAACACACAGACATAAGTACATAGAACCTTATACACATACAAACACAGACACTAGCACACAGAGACACTCAGACACACAAATACACACAAACACACACACACACACACAGATTCCATCTATCCATAAAAATGAATTAAATTACCTCAACTTCCAGAAAATATATCAAACTGAAAATCATCATGTTAAAAGTAATAAACATGAGCTCCTAAAGAAAAATATCCTGTTTAAAAAATCTCATATGTGGAATCTGGATTTAAGTATGATTCTTTTTTTTTATTAATTTATTTTTTTGTTATCAATCACAGGTTAGGTACTTTGCATTCCAAGCGTAGCCCCCTCCCTCATTTCCTCCCACCCTCCCCAACCCTCCCTCATCTCCTTCCTGCCCCCTCCAAGTCCACCAACAGGGGAGGACCTCCTCCCCTTCCATCCAACCCCAGCTCATCCTGTCTCCTCAGGGCTGGCTGCAATGTCCTCCCCTGGGATCTAGCCAGTCTGTCACTCCCTGGCATGTA
>JAQQSO010003759.1:0-13316 GCA_028658305.1 Pachyuromys duprasi | reverse complement strand
TTCTGTTTCTATGCCAATACCATGCAGTTTTTATTACTATTGCTCTGTAGTACAGTTTGAGGTCAGGGATGGAGATACCTCCAGATGATCTGTTGTTGTAGAGGATTGTTTGGAGATTCTGGGTTTTTTGTTTCTCCATATGAAGTTGAGTATTTTTCTTTCAAGGTATCCCAAAAGCAGAAAGAAACATATACTCACTTATATAGACCTATAGGATAGGAAGGTCATGCTGAAATCTATACACCTAGGGAAGATAAACAAGAAGGAGGACCCAGGTTGGTATGATCAATGCTCGTTTAGCTGAACAAATGGGATGGACATTGAATGGAGGAGAAAACAAGCAACAGGACAGGAGCATACCAAAGAGGGCCTCTGAAAGAATCAATTAAGCAACATATCAAAGCAGATATTAAGACTCACAATGAAGCCTTCGGCAGAGGGCTGGAAATAATAATGAAAATGGGGAAGTTAGTAATACTTGGGGAGAACAAGAGCTCCGCAAAGACCAAATTGATCAGGGCACAGGGGTCTTTTATGAAACAGTTTCTCCAATCAAGGACCATGTATGGATATGGCCCAGAACCCGTGCTCAGATGTGGCCCATGGTAGCTCGGTGTCCAACTGAAGACCCTAGTAAGGGGAACAGGGACTGTTTCTGTCATGAACTTGATGGCTGGCTCTTTGACCTTCCTCCGTACATGGCAGGGAGTAACAGCCTGGCTAGATCCCAGGGGAGGACATTGCAGCCAGCCCTGAGGAAGACAAGATGAACTGGGGTCAGATGGAAGGGGAGGAGGTTCTCCCCTGTTGGATGTACTTGGAGGGGGCGGGGAGGAAATGAAGGAGGAATGGGGAGAGTGGGAGGGAATGAGGGAGGGGGCTACACCTGGGATGCAAAGTAACTAACCTGTGATTAATATAAAAAGAAATAAATTACATTTAAAAAAAGAAAATATCAGTTATAGAAAAATATGTTTGGTTCCACATGATTTTACTTTGATGTCACCACCATTTCCTCCTTTCCTGGTGTCTTTTGCCCCCAGGAATATCTCCTTACTTCTTCCTTGAGGAAATAATTCTTTCTTTCTTCTTCTAATTCAGAAAAATCTAAGAATCTCAAAATAGGAAAGAAAGCCCCAAAGATCATTGTATTTCCCTGAGGTTAATCTTTATCTAATACCCACTGAATAATACAATACATTAAATTTCCTGAAAAGAAAATACAGCACTACTATCATTAGAACACAGTTCTGTGGAGCTGAGAGATGAACCAGTGGTTCGACCCACTTGCTGCTTCTTCGACTAAAAGAAGACCCAGCTTCAGTTTCCATCAATCACATGGCTGCTCACAACCACCTGCGACTCTAGTTCCAGGGGACCCATTGCTCTCCTCCTGCCTTTGTGGCCACGACACATGAAGTGCATTTATGTCCACACAGGTAAAACCCTCATACGTATACAAGAAAAATAATATAGAAACATGTAGTTCTGTAAGACACTGTTGTTCTTATATTCTCCTCGATCTCAGGGTGTGATGTGCGTGTAATCCCAGGTGAGGGTAATGTAGAGCTGTCAGGCTGAGCAAGGCAAAGGAAAGAGATGAGAACAACTTCCTTCTTAGCCTGCTCATTATTTAATTTTTCAATTAAAAATCACTCAGTGATTTTCTCCTTTATTCTTTTTTTTTATCCCAAAACACATTGTACCAATGTAGAGTATGTATCGATACAGCAAGACAAATGTCTTCCATCCATGCCTATGTTGTGTGGCACTGAAAAGTATTTCTCAAGACAATGCTGTTACATGATGGTGGGTATGCATCCTTGAACTTCACTGGGAGGAAACAGTTTGAAGAAGATAAAGGAGTAAACAGCAACAAATATGTGATATCTTCATAAAGAGCAGAGCGCTTTGAGATTTACTCTCTAAATGCACTAATTCTCTTCCTTCTTCCCCAAACCACTTTCATTTCTACTACCCATGGTAGTTTATATATTGGAAAATCCCTTCACACCCTTTCTTAAATGTACTTGAGAAAACTACATTTATTTTAATTATCTAGTCATTCGATTTCATCAAATAATGCCTATATGCTGCCAACACATTCAAATGCAGATTATGTCATAAAAAATCCAGAAGACAGCATTATCAAGTATGTTAAGGTAAAGATTGTTGTTACAAATATCGGGAGTACTACTCTATACCTTTGTCATTTTCATGTCCTTTAACTTAGTTGGCACAGAAATATTTGATAGAAGAATATCTCGGAGTGGATCTAATGCAGATCTAAGGCATTGGTGTGCTGTGTGTGAGCTCTCAGTGTCCTGGAGGCTTGTTCTGGAGCTGAGATGGTGCCGTCTTCCTTATGTCTACCCTCAGCTCCAGTTTGTTTGCTTTTAATTCACAGGGAAACAATTTAATTACCTGTTGTTCCAGTAACCACCTTCTTAGTGACTTCCCATCTAGATATCTAGTGTTAAGAAAAGACACATCAGCCAAAACATTGTATTTTTCTCTGACTGTAGTCAGAGGTTTGCTCAAGTTGGTCAGAACAAACTATAAGTAAGCTGAATTTTGTTAGGATTACAGTAGAAGAATGAGGGCTAGGTTTATCCCCTACTCTCCAAAGTTGGAAACTTAACGGAGGTTTTATTAAGAAAGGAATGAGGGAGAAATGAGGGAGGAGGCTACAGCTGGGATACAAAGTGAATAAACTGTAATTAATATAAAAATCAAAATTAAAATTAAAAAAAGAAAAAAATTATGAGATACGAGTTGGCCTATCCCTTGCTTCATGTTGGGCTTGGATTAGAGATCCTCCTGACAGAGGAGTCCTGGGATTGTGGGAGTGCAACACCATGCCCTTGGTGCAAAGGATAGTCTTAGGACAGTGGTTCTCAACCTGTGGGTCATGGTTCTTTTCAGACAGGTGTCAAAAGACCCTTTCACAGGGTTGCCTAAGACCATCAGGAAACATATTTGCATTTTGATTCATAACAGTAGCAAAAATGCAGTTATGAAGTGGCAACAAAAATAAGTTTATGGTTGAGATCACCACACTATAAACGGGACTGTGTTAAAGGCTCACAGCATTAGGAAGGTTGAGAGCCACTGTATTAAAGCAAGATTATTACCTGTCCTCCAAGAATTAAAACAACACAATATAACACAGAGAAAACCAAAGCCTAGGGCTGAGATTTGAGTTCCTGGAGCATGAAGTGCATCCTCACTGAGACTTCAAGACAAGCCAACAAGTCTCCTAAGCCAGCAGGTTTGATTCTGGTTTTTCTAGTTAGTTTGACCTGATTTGTTATATTATGAATTTTACTTACTGACATACAGTTATAAAAATGATAGTGTGCTATATTCTATCAGATCAAATGGTTTTAAACTCAGTGTCTCATAAAATCATCCAAGCTCAGAGCTAGAAGAGTTTTGCATATCTCTCCACTTCATCCCACTATTTAATCTAAGCAAATGAATCCAGGAGGTTGAATTACTTAGTCAATATCCCGCTGTTGAAGCAAAGATATAACAATGCGCTATGAAAAATTGTGCTTCCGTTTTGGTGGAAAGAAATGTGTGGGCACGCTGTATAAAAATGGTTCTTGGCCAGTGTTTCTGTATTGTTTACAGTGCAAACACAAGCAGAAAAACTAGCACCATTATCCTCATAAGAAATACCTAACAGTGCTCACCACTTTCCATCTAAATAACCATTTAAATATCTAATCCCACTTTTCCCAGCACTTTTCTGTTTCTTACAGGCAATCAATGAAATAATTAAGACCAACAGTTAACAAAGCATAGACTTTCAGCCATCATGGGAAAATCTATCAATTACACTTAACTTTTAGATTTTCCTTATAAAAATAAGTTTTTAAAAATAAAACTAAACAAAGGTGATTAAATGAACCTCTTAGAGTTTTTACAATAAGTGTATTCCTATGTGATTACCAGTATAAGACAGTTCTTTGAGTTCTTTTTTGCAAATCATACTTTGCAAATCAATATTTTATTACAATGTTCCTAGATTATGACTTTCTTGGTATACCATCATGTGAAATTTTAGGGAAGAAAAACTCAATTGTTATTTTAAAAGTATTTATTCTTCATGCAGGATGTTTTATACTTATACAGGGATCAACTTGGCAACTTCACATGAGGAAAAGAGATTATTTAGGTTTAGAATCATCATAGTCAATCTACAAATGCAGTTATAAATCCTGTAACTCCAGCATTGTCTTCTCAGCCTCTGGAATTACCCATTTGTTTTGAGTTTATTTTATATTTTCAAGAAATGTATTTAAATAATATCCTTGAAAGAGAGAAAAAGGAAGCCATCTGAATTTCTGCTCTGCATGCTCCTTTCAGGAAAGCATATTTAATGTTGTCTTTGAGTTTTGTAAGTTCTCAGAAGTTTAGGAAATAGTCACTAGTGAATTAGAGTTTGTTATAAGAAATCAGCTAAACATTAATTAATTGGAGGTAACGGCTGCTGAAGAAAAATGCTACTAAGCCTATTACAGAAATTATTCTTATTTTTTCTGCCAAGTACTTTATAATTAAAAGAAAACAGGTAGGCAAGATGCTTAATCAGTAGCAATAATATTAATTCAATATTGACTTTAATGTATTAATTTTAAAGTAAGTGTGTCTAGGCCCTTAATGTCCCAATGCTACACTTAAAAAAAAAAAAGGATCATTTTAGAGCATGTTTTTCACCCTGGGACCTGGGTCCCTATACATGAAAGGGGAGTATCTTGCATGGGACATTCACCAGCATCTCTGTTTTCTGTTCTCCAGATGATAACAGGACCAACTTCCTGTTTTGTGAAAAGTCAAATACCCCTGTTCTTGACAAAATTATCCCTTCCTGCAAATGAGAATGTCTGGTTTAGAAATAGACTCAGTGGAACAAAATCACTGATATCTCAATTTCTAATAGATCAGGTGACTAGTCATTAACTTTATCGTTGATCAAATTCCATAATTATCCTAGAACGGCCATTAAAGCCCCCGTGACTTTCCCACGGGGGCTTTACTCTTTGTCATGTGGTAAGAGGGCTTTATAGTATCTCAAGTCCCCACACTTACCTCCCATTTCCTGTATTTCTTCAAACCATCTCCAAAACACAAGATAAATTGCTTTTGTTCAACCCTGACTCATCTCTCAAGATGTTACCAAGTGTGACAACTTAGCAGGTCCAACAAACTTGAATGAATTACACTGAAAGAAAAAGTGTGCTTTCACATGATGACGCTTATTAAGCACTATCAAAATTGTGATCGAGAGTTCCTATGGTTCTGACTTACACAGCTGAGAGCTGCATTAATTCAGGTGTTTTATACCTGTCAAACATTCAGAAAAAAATCTGCAATGCATTTGTTTTCTCCATGTTCCTACCACTGAGGCATTGCTTTTGTGCGATGCATTCTTGCCTGCTGTTCCCAGACTAATTTAAGCTGTAAGTAATGACGGTAGGTTTCTACTTCCTTTGGGAAAGCCTTGTGAAGTTTAATTTACTGTTTCCTAACCACTTGTAGTAGCATCAGTAGTTAATGTTTGAGAATTTCAATAGTGGCAATTTCTGTTGATCTACATTTTTGCCCTCACAGATGAATGTTTTTTATATTTCCTCTGGGATTTTCATACAAAGCAACTTTATTTCCTATGACATAGAATGAGCCTAAACTTTTCCATTTCCTTCAGCTGTAATCTTTTCCTTCATGTTTGTGGGTTCGAAAACCTGGAGATATCTAGTGTCTGACATAACAAAGCTTATGGCTGGCACAAAATCCCTTGAGCTTTACAAGTTCACTTCTCAGGGAAGCAAACTACTATGAGAACTTTGGTGAACAGATAGATATATAGAAGCTCGGAGAATTAAGTAGTATCCATATTTTACAAATACTGTACCTCTTTGAGAATCAATT
The DNA here is from genome assembly GCA_028658305.1 of Pachyuromys duprasi. Lineage (NCBI taxonomy): Eukaryota > Metazoa > Chordata > Mammalia > Rodentia > Muridae > Pachyuromys > Pachyuromys duprasi. Next base: position 7,379 of record JAQQSO010003759.1, on the reverse strand, counting down.
ATAATAGATTCACATTTCTTTTCTTTTTATGTCTGCATTTATTTATTTTTTAATTTTTTATTTTATTAAATTCTTTATTAATTATACATTATTCACCATATATACCCCTGTAGTTCCCTCCCTCCCATCCCAATCTCTCTCTTCCTTCCCCTTCTGCACCTGTGTCCCTCCCCAAGACCACTGATAGGGAAGGTCTTCTTTTCCTTCCTTCTGATCCTAATCTATTAGGTCTCATCAGGAGTGGCTGTATTGTCTTCCTCTGTGGCCTCATAAGGCTGCTCCCCACTCAGGGGAAGATGATCAAAAAGCAGGCCAATCAGTTGATGTCAGAGACAGTCCGTGTTCCCATTATTATGAACCCACTTGAACACTGAACTGCCATGGGCTACATCTGTGCAGGGGTCCTAGGTTATCACCATGCATGGTACTTGGTTGGACTATCAGTCTCAGGAAAGACACCTGTGCCCAGATTATTTGATTCTGTTGCTCTATTTGTAGAGTTCCTGTCCTGTCCAAATCTTACTGTTTCCCACTTCTTTCATAATATTCCCTGCACTCTGCCCAAGTGTTGGCCATAAGTCTCAGCATCTGCTTTGATATTCTGCAGGGCAGAGCCTTTCTGAGACCCTCTGTGGCAGGCTCCTGACTTGTTCACTGTTTTCTCTTTCTTCTGATGTCCATGCTCTTTGCTCTTCCAGATAGGGATTGGGCATTTTAGCAAGAGTCCTCCCTCTTGATTAGTTTCTTTAGGTGTGCAGATTTTAGTAGGTTTATCCTATATTATATGTCTATATGAGTGAGTATATACCTTGTGTGTCTTTCTGCTTCTAGGATACCTCACTGGGGATGATACTTTCCAGTTCCCACCATTTACCTGCAAATTTCATGATATCCTTTTTTATTGCTGAGTAATATTTCATTGTGTAGATGTACCACAATTTCTGTAGTCATTCCTCAATTGAGGGACATCTGGGTTGTTTCCAGCTTCTGGCTATTACAAATAAAGCTGCTACAAACATGGTTAAGCTAATGTCCTTATTGTGTACATGAGGCTTTTTTGGGCATATGCCTAGGAGTGCTATAGCTGGATCTTGAGAAAGCACTATTCCTAGTTGTCTGAGGAAGTGCCAGATTGATTTCCAGAGTGTTTGTACAAGTTTACATTTCCACCAGCAGTGGAGGAGGGTTCCCCTTCCTTCACAACCTCTCCAGCATGTGTTGTCACTTGAGTTTTGGATCTTGGCCATTCTGATGGGTGTAAGGTGAAATCTCAGGGTTATTTTGATTTGCATTTCCCTGATGAGTAAGGATGTTGAGCATTTCTTTAAATGTTTCTCTGCCATTCGATATTCCTCTATTGAGAATTCTCTGTTTAGCTCAATACCCCATTTTTAATTGGATTAGATGATTTATTGCTGTTTAACTTCTTGAATTCTTTATATACACTGAATATTAGACCTCTATCAGATATAGGGTTGGTGAATATATTTTCCCAATCCGTAGACAGTGTCTTTTGCTTTACAGAAGCTTTTCAGTTTCATGAGGTCCCATTTATTGATTGTTGCTCTTAGAGCCTGTGCTGTTGGTATTCTGTTCAGGAAGTTGCCTCCTGTGTCAATGAGTTCAAGGCTCTTCTCCACTTTTTCTTCTAAGCGGTTTAGTGTGTCTGGTTTTATATTGAGGTCTTTGATCCACTTGGACTTTAGTTTTGTGAAGGGTGATAAGTATGGATCTATTTGCATTTCTCTACATGTAGACATCCAGTTAGACCAGCTCCCTTTGTTGAAGATGCTGTCTCTTTTTCCATTGAATGGTTTTGACATCTTTGTCAAAGATCAGGTGTCCATACGTGTGTGGATTTATTTCAGGGTCTTCTATCTGATTCCATTCATCCACCATTCTGTTTCTAGGCCAGTACCATGCAGTTTTTATTACTGTTGCTCTATAGTACAGCTTGAGATCAGGGATGGAGATACCTCCAGAAGATCTTTTACTGTAGAGGATTGTTTTAGCAATTCTGGGTTTCTTGTTGTTCCATATGAAGTTGAGAATTTTTCTTTCAAGGTCTGAATAGAATTGTGTCCGTAATTTGATGGGAATCCCATTGAATCTGTAGGTTGATTTTGGTAAGATAGCCATTTTTATTATATTAATCCCGCCAAGCCATGAGCAATGGAGAGCTTTCCATCTTCTGATATCTTCTTCTAATTCTTTCTTTACAGACTCGAAATTTTTTTCATACAAGTCTTTGACTTGCTTGGTTAGGTTCACAACAAGGTACTTTATGACCTTTGTGGCTATTGTGAAGGGTGTTGTTTCACTAATTTCTTTCTCAGTGCTTTTCTCTTTTGTATACAGGAAGGCTACTGATTTTTTTGAGTTAATTTTGTATCCAGCCACTTTGCTGAAGGTGTTTATCAGCTGTAGGAGTTCCCTGGTAGAATTTTTGGGGTCATTCATGTATACTATCATATCATCTGCAAATAGTGATACTTTGACTTCTTCCTTTTCAATTTGTATCCCCTTGGTCTCTTTTAATTGTCTTATTGCTCTAGCAATGACTTCAAGAACTATGTTGAAGAGATATGGAGAGAGTGGGCAGCCTTGCCTTGTCCCTGATTTCAGTGGGAATAATTTAAGTTTTTCTCCATTTAATTTGATGTTGGCTATAGGCTTGCTGTATATTGCCTTTACTATGTTCAGGTATGTGCCTTGTATCCCTGATCTCTCCAAGACTTTAAACATGAATTGATGTTGGATTTTGTCAAATGCTTTTTCAGCATCTACGGAGATTATCATGTGGTTTTTATCCTTCAGTTTGTTTATGTGGTCCATCACATTGATGGATTTCCATATATTGAACCACCCCTGCCTGCCTGGGATGAAGCCTACTTGATCATAGTGGATGATATCTTTGATGTGTTCCTGTATTGGATTTGCAAGTATTTTGTTGAGTATTTTTGCATCAATGTTCATAAGGGAGATTGGCCTGAAGGTATCTTTCTTTGTTGGGTCTTTGTGAGGTTTAGGTACCAAGGTGATTGTGGCCTCATAGAATGAGTTTGGTAGGGTTCCTTCTGTTTCTATTTTGTGGCATAGTTTGGAGAGAATTGGTGTCAGCTCCTTTCTGAAAGTCTGGTAGAATTCTGTGCTGAAACAATCTGGCCCTGGGCTGTGTTTTGAATGGGAGGATTTTGATGAAGGGATATAGGACTATTTAGTTGATTTACCTGGTCTTGATTCAGCTTTGGTAAGTTGAATCAATCAAGAAAAATTTCCATTTCATTTAGATTTTCAAATTTGGCATATAGATTTTGAAGTAAGTCCTAATGATTGCTTGGATTCCCTCAGTGTCTGTCATTATGCCCCCTTTTCATTTCTGCTTTTGCTGATTTGGATAGTATCTCTCCGCCTTTTAGTTAGTTTGGCTAAGGATTTGTCTATCTTGTTGATTTTCTCAAAGAACCAGCTCTTGGTTTCATTGATTTTTTGAATTGTTTTATTTGTTTCTAATTCATTGATTTCAGCCCTGAGTTTGATTATTTCCAGTCATCTACTCCTCTTTGGTGTGTCTGCTTCTTTTTTCTCTAGGGCTTTTTACCTTACCCATTAAGTTGCTTGAATGAGATGTTTTGAATTTCTTTTTGAAGGCATTTAGTGCTATGAACTTTCCTCTCAACACTGCTTTCATTGTGTCCCATAAGTTTGGGTATGCTGTGCCTTCATTTTCATTGAATTCTAGGAAGACTTTAATTTCTTTCTTTATTTCTTCCCTGATCCAGGTGTCATTTAGTAGCAAGTTGTTCAGTTTCCATGTGTGTATAGGCTTTTCTCTTGTTGTTGAGGTCTAGCTTTAGTCCATGGTAATCAGATAGAATATAAGTGATTATTTCAATCTTCTTGTATATGTTGAGGCTTGCTTTTTTTTACCAACTGCATAGTCTATTTTGGAGAATGTTCCATGAGGTGCTGAGAAGAAGATAAAATCTTTCGTGTTCGGTGAAAGGTTCTGTATATGTCTTTTAGGACCATTTGATTCATGAACTCTGTTAGAGTCATTTTTTCTTGTCTTAATTTGTTTTGTTGACCTGTCCTTTGTTGAGAGTGGAATGTTGAAATCTCCCACTATTAATGTGTGGGGAGCTATGTGTGGTTTAAGTTTTATTAATGTTTCTTTTACATAATGGGTGCACTTGTATTTGGGGCATAGATGTTCAGGATTGTGATGTCTTCCTGGTGGAATTTTCCTTTGAGTATGAAGTGACCTTCCCCATGTCTTTTTATTAATTTTGGTTAAATGTCTATTTTATTAGATATTAGAATGGCTACTCCTGCTTGCTTTTGGGTCCATTTGCTTGGAAAACCATCTTCTAGCCCTTTACTCTTAGGTAATGTCTATCTTTGTGACTTAGGTGTGTTTCTTGTACGCAACAGATTGTTGGGTCTTGTTTACACATCCATTCTGTTAGTCTGTGTCTTTTTATTGGAGAATTGAGTCCATTTATGTTGATTGAGATTAATGACTAGTGGCTGTTTGATCCTTTGATATTAATGTTGGCTGTGGTAGTGTGTTTGTGTGCTTGGCTTCTTTTTGTTTTGTTGTAGTGAGGTTATTTCCTGTGTTTTCTTGAAAGTAGTTAGTTTTCTTGGGTTGTATTTTACCTTCTGTAATGCTGGAGCTGTGTGTAGGTATTGTTGACATTTGTTTTTGTTGTTGAATATCTTCTTTTCTCTGTCTATGAGGATTGAGAGTTTTGCTAGATATAGTAGCCTGGGCTAACATCTGTGTTCTCTTAGTGTCTGCATGACATCCATCGAGGCCCTTCTCTCTTTCATGGTCTGTGTTGAGAAGTCAGGTGTGATTCTGATGGGTTTGCCATTATATGTTACTTGGCCTTTTTCCCTTGCAGCTTTTAGTATTTTTTCTTTGTTCTGTAAACTTAATTTTTTAATTATTATGTTGCAGGAGTATTTTCTTTTCTGGTATAATTTATTCGGTCTTCTGTAGGCCTCTTATATACTTATAGGCCTTTCCTTTAAAGTTGGCAATATTTTCTTCTAGTATTTTGTTGAAAATATTTTCTGGGCCTTGGAGACAGGAATCTTCTTTTTCCTCTATTTCTATTATTCTTGGGTTTTGTCTTTTCATGTTGTCTGGATTTCTTGGATGGTTTGTGTTAGGATTTTTTAGATTTATTATTTTCTTTGATGGATACATCGATTTCTTCCATTGTGTTTTCCACACCTGATATTCTTTCTTAAATTTCTTGTAGTTTATTGGTTATGCTTACCTCTGTAGTTCCTGTTTTCTTTCCTAAGTTCTTCCTCTCCATGACTTTCTCCATTTGTGTTTTCTTTAATTTTTCCAATTCTTTCTTCAGATCTTGAACCATTTTGTTGATTTCCTTCACCTGTCTGACTGTATTTTCCAATTTTTCCTTCAATTCCTTCGCTTGTTTGTTTGAACATTCCTCTTTTTCTTTTATTTCTTTCAGTGATTTAATAATTTCCTCCCTGAAAGCCACAAACTTTTGTCTGCATCTTCCTGTTTTCCTTTATGGATGGCTATAATCTGCTTGATTTTATTTTCCTCTAATATTTACGCATTTTATTTGTTTCTTCCATTAACCTCTTCATAAGCATAGATATAAAGTCAACTTCTTGAATTTCACTATGTTAGGGTGTCTAGGGCTACTTTTCCCTGGATATCTGGGTTCTGGGGATGCCATACTGATTTGCCTTTTGTTGGTTGTGCTTTTACTCTGGCTTCTACCCATCTGTCTCCGGTGTTTTCTGTTAATGTCTGGTGCCTGCTGGAGTCCTGGGGTGGGGAGAATCCCCTTGGCAGGTTTCTGAAAAAGCTCTCTTCAGCTTTTTGAGTAGGGTCAACTGCATGGTGGTGATTCTCAAGAATCGTCACAGTTCACCTCAGGCATGTGGACCTGTGTGGTTACTATGGTGTTCAGGAAGGCTCTCCTCTCATCAAGAGAAGTCCTGGAGATGGCTGTCCTGCTGCTTTGTTTCTTTCTGAATTTAGTGAGCTGCAGCTGTTGCTGTTAAGCTCTACTTGCTAGGTGTAGCCCTAGTGAAGAACCACAGAATCCTGTGGTTTCGTCCGTTTAGCTAGAGATAACTGGTCGCACCTTGGAGCAGAATCTGAGGGCCGCTCCAATGGCCCTCAGGCTTTTGTAGTCTGAGGCTGGAGCGGGGTGCCCCAGTACCCTAGCTGTAATCAGGGGCAGGTGAGCACAGCACTCGTGTGTGTAGTAGAATGGCAGAGCTTAGGGCCTGTGGGAACCCAGAAACTTTTCTGGGGCTGGGTGTCCTGAGGGTTGGAACCGATGTTTTCCCTGAGTCTGTGCTATTTGGGGGTATGCAGGTACCTTTGGGATGGTGAGTAGAGCAAGCAGGCATAGGCCTGTGGCTCTGCCTTGCCATGACTGAGCAACCAGGTGCCTGGGAGCCTGAGTGCTTGCAGCAACCTGAGGATTTTTCCCGAGAACTTTTTAATTTTTTCGGGGTGGTGGTGTCTGCTGAGTGCTATGAGTTCAGACCTGCTCTTTCCCTCAATGTGGGCTTCCACTGGACAGAGAAACTCAGTCTCTGTTACTCTGGGGCCCTCAGTTCTGTCTAGAATGGTGAGTTGGGCAAGCAGGCAGGACTCTGTCCTGGCGGTTAAGCACCCCACTTTGGGCTGGTTGCTGGGCATCCACCGGATCCGGGTCTTTTTCCAGGGAGTCTCTGGGTGACCTAAGGTCGGTCCCGATCACTTCCTGCACTGTGGGGTTTTCTTTTGACTGGAAATCCCAGTCTCTGGTGTTGTGGGGCCCACAGTTCAGTCTGGGACACTGACAAGAGCACACTGGTGGCATGTGGCTCTGGGCTGGCGCCTGGGTGCCTGGTGGGACCCTGGAACTGTTCCGGGTTTTAGCGGGGTGATCTGAAGCCGATTAAATCCCACACCATGGGGTTTCCTCTCACCTGGGAAACACAATGGCTGGTGTTTTAGGGCCCAGAGTTCCATCTGCCGGGCACTGTGCAGATCCTGCTGTGCTGCTGGCCAGGAAGCATGTCCTCCGGGCGCCGCCATCTTGGATCCCCTATCATCTGTCTTTTATTACCACCTATCATCTATTTACCTACCTATCATCTATCTATATATCTATCACCATCATCATCTGTCATTTTTTGTTATCATCTATTTATTTATCTATGATCCTCTATCTTTTATTATCTATCATTTATATCATATTTCTTTTTTTGTTTGTTTGTTTGTTTTGTTTTTTTGGGGGGTTTTTTTTTGTTTTTTTTTAATTTATTTATTTTTATCTCAATCACAGGTTGGGTACTTTGAATCCCAGGCGTAGCCCCCTCCCCCA
>JAQQSO010003758.1:0-13316 GCA_028658305.1 Pachyuromys duprasi | reverse complement strand
TCTCTCTCTCTCTCTCTCTCTCTCTCTCTCTCTCTCTCTCTCTCTCTCTCTCTCTCTCTCTCTCTCTCTCTCTCTCTCTCTCTCTCTCTCTCTCTCTCTGCCTGTAATACTAGAGATACTGCCTGTCTGAAACCGACAGCACCAAATCCAATTCAGCTTCCTGAGGGAGTTGCGGTCTTAAGAGTAGAGTTCTGCTTTCCCTGTCCCTGCTTCTGACTCAATGTACATCCCTGTCCTCGAAATTAAAGTTGTTACAAAATCCATAGCCCAGCCACAGCTTTTTTTCTTTATTATTATTATTTCTTTAAAATTTACTCACTTTGTATCCTGGTTGTAGCCCCTCCCTCATCTCCTCCTGGTCCCACCCTCCCTCCTGCTTCCTCTCCTATGCCCCGCCCCTGCCCCTAGTCCACTGATAGGGGGGAAGTCCTCCTCCTCTACTGTCTGACTCTACTGTCAAGTCCCATCTGGACTGCCTGGATTCCTCTGTGCTGGCTAGGTCTCCGGAGGTACCAAAAAGACACTTGTGGGGTCAGAGCGATTCACAGAATTAGAATTCTGTAACCAGCACCGACAAGGTCCTTAGAGATGGTTTTTTTCTTGGTACACAGGAAAGTAACTTAAAGCCAAACGGAGTAGTTTGGATGTCTGCCACAAATATGAACCACTACAAGAAATAAAAATTAAAAATTAAAAAAAAGTGGTGGTGAAGCTTTTCAGACCTAGGACCAGGATACTTTTTTTCAGCTGCATGCCTCTTCTGATGTTGTTAAGCTCAGACCCAGGACCAGGATACTTTTCTCAGTTGTGTGGCTCTTCTGACACTGCCGAGCAGAGCCTTCCCTTCAGCACTGAGACATGAGTGAGATGTAAGCCACTACTATAGACACATACCCACGTCAGCCGTTTTAATATGTTGACAATCCGTTGTTAACAAAAGAAACTCTGGCACATTGGAAGCACTTCATTTATAACTACCATTTTGGAGGATAGATGAATTAGTGTGTGTAAGTAAAACACTTAAATATGAGGATATGATAAAAGATTCTACATGGTCATTTCTACATCCCCAGAGGCAAAAGCTTCATTCAAGCTATTTGATCTCTTCTTTTCTACATTCTGGGGCCAAACACATATTGTGGTTGAATGAACGAATGCATAATTGAACAAAAGTGCTGGCAATATTAAGAAATAACATTTTTAAATCGTGCATGTTACCAGTTTGATGGCCTAAGTTGAATCCTCAGAACCTGCATAAAAAAAAAAAAAAAAAAAAAAAAAAAGCCAGGCATGCTGGTATGTACTTGCACTGTCAGTGCTGAGGAGGCAGGGATATAAGATCCCTGAGGACTAACACACAAAGACCAACACCCTGCCCTTCCCACATAGTTCACAAATATGCTAACACACACGCAGGCATGCACACACACACAGGCGTGCACGCACACAGACACATACATACAAATACAAACATGCATTCCCATGTAACTTCACAGAAACACACACATATACATAGAGTATAACTCTAGATAATGCCATATTTCATATCCACTGAGTGTAAGAACTGAGAAGAAATGAGTTTGAGGAGCAGCCATGTTAACTGTGTTTGAGAAAGCAGACTGCGTATTAAGAAATAGAGATGTTCTGTGGGAGTATATAATTTAGACCAATAAAAATAGGACAGAATGGAGCTAAACAGGCAAAAAATGCTTGAGACTACTGCAATGGGTTAAGAATGTTTTGATGAAAAAAAAAAAGTAAACTCTCCTGAAACAAAAGGCAGAACACTTTATAATTAGAACTAAAAGAGACAGGGGGAGGGAGACAACAGTTAGGGCCATCTCGGCTTTCAATACTGGCAGTGTGGGTTCCCACCTTCACACAGAAACTGTCAAGGAGGGAGTCTGTCTCTGTCTCCCCTGATTTTGTTTCAAAGGAATGATTGACTTGTCCTTGAGAAAGATATTTCGGAGTTATAAGACAGGCTAGGGGATGGGAGATTTTAAACCTTAAAGAGGCAGAGAAATGTCTTGCAAATGCTTTTGTAAGTGCTCTGAGCAAATCGAGGTCAAAGGAAGAATCCATCCAAAGCTTAAGGAAGTCAAGGGAAACACTAAGGTCGTCTTCGTTGGTGACTTCTTTAAACATTTCCTCTTTCATGCAAGCTATCTGATCTCTTCCCTCTTCCCCCAACATCACTCACTCTGCTTTACCTAAAATTCACATACTAAATCTTACAAAGATGTTTGTTTTTCTTGCTTTGTCTACAGCACTTGCTGCTATTGACTAACATCTCTTGGATAGGTTCTACTCTCCTTAGATTGCACAACAATATAAATTCTCAGTTTCCCTACATCTTTAGACATTGCTTGTAGATGTTGCTCACTTATTTTTACTTTACTCCCCTGACTACTTTTCTCATCTCCCTTTCCTTTTGCTTTTAAATGTTCATGAAGTTATACAATGATTTTTTTTTTCACAGAACAACCTTTTCACCATACCAGGGCAAACATCACAACTTCTAAGAGGAGGAAAATGTTGCGTTCACTAAGCAGAGGAGAAACACAGGAGCGTGTTAAATGGTGCCACATTCAGACAGCAAATGCCATTGCTCTGTTTGTTCTCTGACAGGCTCAATAGCAGTTATGCAATAAAATGAAGACTCAACACAGAAGAAAGACCTTTACCCTTTTGATAAAATTTCCTATTGGGGCAGAAATTACAATTTGTTAACTCAACCATCATCATTATCCAGACCCCCTGTGCCCTTCTTTCCAGGGATGCTAGCTAAGAGCAGCATTCAAGCCTCAGCTCCATGTGAATGTTGTAAGCATGTAAAACTCAATAGGCCTCAAACTCAGTTTATAACTGTGTCCTGCACCTGTTAATCCCACAATGATCTCTCATCTTATAAATGGTATTTCCATCACCTAGTCCCCATAGGCTCTCTCCTGTCACCCCCTATTCAATCCATCACCGAGACCTGTCTGTTTCCTCTCCATAAGAGTTAGTCTTTATTTCTCATCTTAATCCGTTCTGTCAGTCAATGCTTCTCTTCCACCCTCATCATGTTTTTAATCTGGATTATTTCAGGAGCCATCTAACAAGAATCCCTATATCCCAAATCCCCTTACTGAAAACATCTTTTATACTGCTATCAAATTCTTACAAAGCTCTGTCTCTTGTCTTTGTTAGTTTCAAATCTTTCATCAGATATCCAGTACCTTCATGACAAAGTCTAAATTCCTTATGACTGAATAAAGCCTTTTACAATTCTCTGCCTGCTTCTCCAGCATTTCTTACCGCTGTTACCCTCAAAATCCACATTCTAAAATTCCTCTCTGGGCTTATCCTCGGTTGACCTGATAACCTTTCCTCTGTTAGCTCATGAGGGCCACATTTGACTCCTCTATAGCCTCTACCATACTGTACAGCAATAGTTACTTTCTGGCTGGATTGAAAGTATTTGCCCTTTTAATAACATGTGTCCAGATGATTCTTATCATCTATTGAGTTATGGATTAGAAACAGGGATTGACAAGCTTTTCTGATATTGCCTTTAAATTTTATGAGATCATGGGAGAGTGACAGTAAATACCCATGATCAAGGAGGATCAATCCAATTGAAGTATCTGCCTTTGCCAATGTCTTACCCAAGACTCTGCTACAATTGGGGTGACCAACTAAAAGGCTTTAATAACTTCTGCTCTCATTAAACTCTGTTAACAAGAAGCCTCAGTGAATATAGGTGAGTGAACAATTCCTTCAAGAAAACATCCCAGAGGATATTGTGGTCAGGCTTTGGGTTTTCTTGCTTGTTTGTCTAATTCTTTCCAGTGTGCAAGAAAGCAACTGAATGGCAACTTTGGAGAAATCTTGGAATCAGTTCGCCCCATCTGTAATGAGATACAGAAGGTGGTAGAAAGTGAGAGATTGGGTTAGGGTTGCCTTTTACCTAACCTCATTCTCTAGTTTACCTGTATGGGCATACTCAGTCTGTTAACAGGGAGAAACTAGTACAGTCTAGTCTGTCCCAGAGAGAGGCCAGACTAAGAAGTGAGGTTTCTGCACTTTACTCTGAGCTCAGTTCCCAGCCATCTCAAGTTTCCCCCTTTAGTATGGGATGACCACACAAGCTCCAAAAGGTACCAGGAGCCTCATTTATGGACTTTACTGAGTCCATGTATGTGAGGAACACCACTCTACTCCAGCCTCACGTGATCTATTAATCAATTACAGAGCTTGGGACAGAGCCAGATACACAAAGGAATTATATTAAGGGAAACTCAGGAGCCAAGATGTATCTGATCATTAAGGTACCAATAAACCTACCATTTCAAAGTCATTTGCAGAAAATACCAGAGATTTCTGATTCCAAGAGGGAAGAGCCAGGGCACACTAAGTCAGAACTCAATGTCCAATGTCTGGGACCCACTCAAGATCTTCTGAGCTTCTCCAAAGGGCTTGGACGGTTCCTTTTCTACATTTCTGCTATCTGCATCACACATTGTTCATTTCATAGACTCAGACAAGTTTCCCTGCACAGTTACTACTGTCCTTCATGGTCACTCTAACTTATTGGTGTCTTCAAAATCAGCCCCAGCTAGGTAACTCTTACATATTACCAAATTCAGCTGCCTGCTTAAGATGTAGCCTTGGTATCTTTAGACCACAGTCTCTGTTTACTGATCCCAAGGATATGTTTTCTAAAATAGTTCACCTCAGTGACACTGGTCTCTCCTTAATCACAGTTGATCTCTTGGCCCCAGCTAACTACTGTCAATTATCTCTGTATAGCAAGGGTTACACTTTAATGGTTCTCGTCATTTACTATTCAACCTCTGCTGACCAGAACTACAGATTACAAGAACAGCCCTGATACAGTCTTGACATCTGTAGGAGACTACAGAATCCAGACTTAGTAGCCCATTATCAGATTTTCAGTCATAGTTGAAATACAGCTCACAGGGTCTGCCTTTGTTGCTGATCAAATTTCTATCTAGTCCCCAGATATTAAGGCTAGAGGCCTTTTAGTGAGACAACTCCTCATTATGCAAGCATCATATCCTGTGACTTGGCCCCAAGTCCAGTGGCATCCAAACTGAATTAGTTATATGCAGCTCATAGATCCTATTAGTCTGTATCAACAAGGTCTCAGACTTTACAGGGCCCGAGTTCAGACTACCACTATTTCCATTATTACTTGATTTTAAAAGTAACTTTAATGGGAACTACCTGTAGAGGAATTTTAATACAGCAATATGGATGTTCTAGCAAGGGTCAACCCAAAGATCTTCTAGGGCTATGTGTTCTGGCTGTAATGAACACATGTTCTTGAATTACAGTATGATCTGGCTATAACTCTGACAGGCCCTTAGTACACACCTTTAGCAATGACAATGTTAAGATTATTTTATTGAAGAAAGAAGCCATGTTTGAAAGTGATGTCTAACTGAGGGACAGACAAGGTGACAATTCAGAAAAATTTAGCAGAATTAGTAGAGACCGTTTATACCCAACTCTCACAAGAACAGGCTAGGAAAGAGAAGCTACTTAACAAAGTAGGCAGAGGGAGGATTATAACAGAGTTAATTACTGGGACAGTTTTTACAGAGACAGGTTGCAGACAGAGCAAGCTAGACACAGGTGAAGACAGAACAAGCCAAAGAATGAGAAGGATAACATATTACCAATATTAGCTTGAGGACAGGCAGAGGAATTCAGTCAGACACCAAGAGAAGCCACTCTCAATCAGTCAGCCTGGAGAGGAGTTTAAGCCAGAATAGCTTAGTTGAACCAGCCAGTGAGAGTTCAGAAAGAGCTGGAAAAGCTAGGGAATGGCTCTCCTCTCATCTCATCTGAAGAAATTAAAAAAAAAATTTAAACTAGCTATTTGTATCCATATCTACATTTTTTGGTTACATCTCACTCTTTTCTGTACCATTTGTACTCTAGGCACTTCCAACCTTGAACTCAGAGAAACCTTAATATCACTTTCTTTGCTCTACATTAGAAAGTTTAAAACTATTTCAGATTTTTCTTGTGTGCTAGTACAGCTCAAGAAACAGAAAGAAGCCATTTATAATTTATACCCAGTAATACAGGGAAAACCAGTTCTATCCAAAAGCGTGTCAATCACACTCCAAGGGCTCATGGGCAAGAGTAGTTGGCCAATACAAAATGATCTCAGTAGGATTTTTGTGGATTTGGGGGTTTTGTTTTGTTTTGGAATTTTTTTTAAATCTTACTGGTCTTTTACCTATTTGTTTTAATTTTCATTTTTGTGTTTTGTAGGTTTGTTTTCTTAGGTTTGTTTTTTGTTTGCATTTGGTTGGTTTTGTTTTTGAAGGACACAGAGAAGGAACATAAAGTTGGTTGAGTAAGAAGGTAAGGGTGCTGGAAGGAGTTAGGAAAGGGGAAAATCATGATCAAAATATACTATATAATTTTCTTTAATAATACAATGAGAGAATGTTAAGTCTTCCCTTTCCTCAAACAGCCTACCTTCAAATGCATAAACTTGATATATTTACAACTCAAAACCCAGGTTTGGAGTGAAGAATCTGTAAGGCAGAGGAAGCAGCTTTCCCCCTGGACTTTTCCAAGGTGTATTGAATGGAGACAATTTTCCCTCTCCCACACTTATCCCTGGAAACACTAAAATTTCCTTGCTGTCCATTCCTTATCTCTAGGCCTAGGTGTAGCAGCACAAGCTTCCACCCTGATTCTCAATGCAGAAACATCCTTCCAGCCATAAGATACCCATATGTCCTACTCCACAGGAGCCTAAGGCCCTACTCTCCCTCCTGCCAGTATATCTAGGAGCTGACAGAGTTTCCCACTCTGCTAGTCATGGTCAGCAGGAAGGGGATCCTTGGAGCACTGAAAGTTATGATGACTTTTACATCCTTCTCCATGATTCTTGGTCATTATTCCTATTGGAGATGTTCTAAAATTTCGGATGAGTCCCCAGAGAAATGTAACAGATGTGAAGATGATTTAGGGGTTGCTGAGCTCATTCCCTCATCTGAACAAAAACAATAACCAGGAAAGACAGAAGACCAAGCCACAGGAAAAGGGGAGAATAAACAGAGAAGCCTAAAGCTAGAAGTTTGTTCAGCTGGTGCTGGGCTGAGTATTTTGTAGGGTCTTTGGGTCCTCACCTCTCCTCTATTTGTCCTGTTTAAGTAGTCAGCCCTGGGCCTTCCCACTGTTTCTCCTTGTGGAAATGCATCATCTTAAGGAGCCTGCCTCTGCTTTTCCCCCACACATAATCCTCTAATCCTCAGTGTTCTTGGATTCTAACAGTTTCAGGGTCTGTCAGGGTGTTACATCAGTTTCTCAAAATTTGCACTCTGGAGCACAGCCATGACTGAGAAGAGTAGTTAGGAGCGTGTTCTGATTTTGCAGAAAATCCACAGTTTGATTTCAAGTACCTATGTTAAATTTGGTGGCTCACAACTGCTGCCAATGTCAGCTGTAAATGAATTGAGGCTCTGCCCTCCTCCGACATTCCATAGGCACCTACACTCGTATTCACAGACCTACACGTAGTTAAAAATAAAAGAAAATCTAAAAAAATGAAAAAAAAAGAAAAGCTCTTTGACAAAGCGTGTGCCAAAAGGACTGGAGTCTCTGCCTTATACTCCAAAGCTATTTTTGTCTCCCCCTGCCCCATCCCTCCCCCTGTCATTCCTCTTCTTCCTCTGCTCTGCCTTTCAGTGTCTCACTATTATGTAGAAAGCATATAACTCTTTTGTATATGATTAGTCTAATAGGAATAATCTTTGTATTTGCCTTCTAATCTTGATATCAGTTAGCTCTAGTCCCTATTCCAGCTACCTCCTAATTTAAGATTTTCATTATTTGTTTCACTCCTTATCCAACCAATCACCAAGTTGTGTCTATTTCTTCTCACTATCAGCTATTCCTTCTTTCACATCTTTATCCCTGCTGTCAATGTTTTACTTCCAACCTAAACTATTTCAGTAGCCATATAGCAACTATCCAATAAAAGTTCTCAGCTTATCTTAATCACTAAGACACTGGCTTTAAAACTTAGCTGTACCTGGGAAGCATCTGGAGCTACTTTTGTAAAACCTAGTTCAAACACTGGGATTATTTTCAATAAGTGAACAATATAACCACCATACATCTGATCATTAACAGAAACTTGAATACCACTAGTTGGGGAAGGGTTCTCCGTCCTCTTCCCATCTCAGCTGGATTCTGGGCTTTCTTTCTCTTTATGCAATTTCTTACTCAGTATAGGAAAATAAATCTCAGTAAAATTCTGTCTCAGCTTTACAAAGCATAAGATAACAGACAATGAAACAATAATGGATAATTCTTCAATAAAGTACATTTTTTTTAAGAATGGCCCCATGTTGAAACAATATCAAAACACTGAGCCAAGTTTCAAAGTCGGCTACTAAGAAATTGGAGGGAAAAATATTTACTGTTCTTCTGTGCTGATTCAATACATTTAGAAAAATTAAAATGCAAACTACATAACAAAGGGAATTATTTTAACTATCTTTTCTTCAGGCACAGTGTATAATATTCCCTGCTTATCTTGGAATTATTTCTTAAAAGGAATAGGGAGAAATGACACTTGCAGAACTAATTGTTCTGAATTCATTCAGTTCATGTATTTTTAGGAGGCTTTCCAAATTATTGTTAGGATCTTTGATACTTACAGTTCATTGTGATATGAAATCTTTTTACTTAATTCAGAGGACCTATCTACCCATATAAGCATCTTTCACTTAAAGCAGGGGCTCTCAGCCTTCCAAACATTAATATAGTTCACCCTGTGGCGGTGACTCCCAACCATTTTGTTACTACTTCATAACTGTTATGACTCAAAATGGATGTGTTATGCAGGATATCTGATATCTGACTTCCAAAGGGGTCACAAACCAGAAGATATGAACCATTGACTTAGCTGGGTGTGGTGGCGCATGCCTGTAATCCCAGCACTCTGGGAGGCTGAGACAGACAGCTCATGTGAGTTCAAGCCCAGCCTGGTCTACAAATCAAATCCAGGAGAGCCAAGACAACACAGAGAAACCCTGTTTCAGAGAGAGAGAATGAATTAGACACTTGGAGGTAGATGGGAGATAAGACTCTGGTGGAGTGCTCTCATGGAAAAGGTTCTAGGTTCAGTGTCCTATATAGCAATAAATGAACAAACAAATATTTTTGGTGTTTTAAAACTACCTGTTTCTTAACAGCTACTGAAACTATATATCAGAATAACTTAACTAATTTTAGCTGAAAAATTGGACAAGAAGAAAGAACCAAGTCATGGTTTACATTAGGAGATAGAGGATGAAGATTGTGATGTTAGAAAATCATATAGGTATTGGTCAAAAAAGTACCAGGAAACATTGTCACAAGAAAGAGTACTTAACTCACTCAGGATGGTCTTTTCTAGTTCCATTTGCCTGTAAATTTCATGATTTCCTTGTTTTTAATAGCTGAGTAGTGGTTCTATTGTGTAAGTGTGCCACAATTTCTGTATCCATTCTTTGGTTGAGGGACATAGAGGCTGTTTTCAGCTTCTAGCTATTGTGAATAAAGCTGCTATGAACATAGTTGAGCAAATGTCCCTCTTGAATGGTGGAACATCTTTATGGTATATGCAAATGAGTGGTATTGCTGGATCTTGAGGTAGCACTATTCCAAACTTTTCAAGAACTCTCCAGATTGATTTCCAAAGTGGTTGTACAACTTTGCATTCCCGCCAGCAATGGAGGAAGGTTCTCCCTTTCTCCACATCCTCTACAGCATGTGTCTCTTGAGTTTTTGATCTTAGCCATTCTGATGGGTATGAGATGGAACTTCAGAATCATTTTGATTTGCATTTTCCTGATGACTAACAATGTTGAGCATTTCTTTAAGTGTTTCTCTGTCATTTGATATTCCTCTGTTGAGAATTCTCTGATTAGCTCTGTACTTCATTTTATAAATTGGATTACTTGGTTTACTGGTGTTTTATTTCTTGAGTTCTATACATATCCTGGATATTAGCCCTGTGTAGGATATAGGGTTGGTAAATATATGTTCCCAGTCTGTAGGCTGTTGTTTTGTTCTCTTGACATTGTCTTTGGCATCGCAAAAGCTTTTTACTTTCATAAGGTCCCATTTATTACTTATTGATCTCAGAGCCTGAACTGTTGGTGCTTTGTTCAGGAAGTTGTTTCCTATGCCAATGAGTTCAAGGCTCTTTCCCACTTTTTCTTGAAACAGATTTAGTGTATCTAGTTTTATATTGAGTTCTTTGATCCAATCAAGGCTTCCTACTCTCTCTGTATCTCTTCAACATAGTACTTGAAATGCTAGCTAGAAAAATAAGACAACTAAAGGAGATGAAAGGGGTACAAATCAATAAGAAAGAAGTCAAAGTATCACTATTCTCAGATGATATGATAGTATACATGAGTGACCCCAAAAATTCTACCAGCGAACTCCTACAGCTGATAAATATCTTCATCAAAGTGGCTGGATACAAAATTAACTCAGAAAAAATCACTAGCCCTCTTATATACAAAAGACTAATGGGCAGAGAAAGAAATTAGGGAAATTATAATAGCCACAAAAAAACATGAAGTATATTGGATTATCTCTAAACAAGCAAGTAAAATACCTGTATGAAAAAAAAATCTTCAAGTCTCTGAAGAAAGAATTTGAAGAGAACATCAGAAGATAAAAAGATCTCCCATGCTCATGGATTGGTAGGACCAACATAGTAAAAATGACTATCCTACCTTAAGCAATCTACAGATTCAATGCAATTCCTACCAAAATTCCAACACAATTCTTTACAGACCTTGAAAGAATAATTCTCAACTTATTATTCTCAAGAATGATTCTCCATATGAATAATTTCTCATATGGAAAAAAAAATCCCCAAATAGCTAAAACAATCCTGTGCAATAAAAGATATTCTGGAAATATATCCATCCCTGACCTCAAGCTGTACTATAGAGCAACAGTAATAAAAACTGCATGGTTACTGGCATTGGAATATACTGCTGTATCAATGGAATCAAATCAAAGACCTAGTAATAAACCTATACACCAGATTTTTGACAAAGATACCAAAACCATACAATGGAAAAAAGACAGCACACATAGTATATACTCACTTATAAATGGATATTAGACATATAATATAGGAAATATATACTAAAATCTGTACTTCTAAAGATGGGTTGCAAGAAGGAACACCCTAGAGAAGATGCTCAACCCTCATTCAGAAGAGCAAATGGATTAGACATGGGAAGCAGGAGAAAACAGGGAACGGGACAGGAACCTACCACAGAGGGCCTCTACTCATCAGGGTATAGAAGCAGATCCTGAGACTCATAGCCAAACTTTGGGCAGAGAGAAGGGACTCTTATAAAAGAAGGGGAAGATAGACATATCTGGAGTAGACCAACAGAGACAAAAATATCTGGGCCCAGAGGTCTTTGAATAGACCAATACTCCAACACAGGACCATGCATAGAGAGGACCTAAAACCCCTGCTCAGATGTAGCCCATGGCAGCTCAGTCTCCAAGTGGGTTCTCTAGTAAGAGGAGCAGGGTCTGTCTCTGACATGAACTCTGTGGATGGCTCTTTGATCACCTCCCTATGGGGGGTGCAGTCTTACCAGGCCACAGAGGAAGACAAAGCAGCCAGTCCTGATGAGACCTGATAGGCTAGGAGGACGACCTTCCTCATCAGTAGATTAAGGGAAGGGTACAGGGGAAGAAGGGGGAAGAGTTGTACTTGGAAAAGAGGATGGGGCATAGCTGGGATACAAAGTAAATAAACTGTAATAAATAATAAACAGAAAAATAAAAATTAAAAAAAGAAATAGTACTTACCAAGGTTCCAATAGCGAGTTACAGTGACTTTCACATTTATAACAAACTTTCATATTTAGAAGAAATGTGCTTTAACATTTAAAGTGTATAAAATGTAAAATAATAACATAGAAACTAAGAAACTGTCACTAATGCTACTGTGTCCAGAGCTCAGTGAGCTATAAATGTGCATCTCTAGAGGTCGTCATCAAGACTGTGATATTTTGTAAAGGAGACCATGGTGAGTAAAGTTACTCGATCTCTGCAGCCTAGTAATGATCCACAGAAATCAAGAATGAAAATTTAAAACTGGACACTGCTGAAACAAATTTTCTGGCTTGCCACCTCGATTTGTAATTTAGGAAGAAGACCAAAGTGGTTCTCAACTGCGTTTATTAAGCCAAATCATGAGAAATTTCTCTGAGCATCCGTTGTATCATGACAGTTTATTGAGAATATTTTGTGAAGACTACTGATGTATCCTTAGGCAATTACAAGATCCATAGCATCATATAGTTTTGTAACAATGAGAAAACATGGTGCCTAAAGACCTTACTGCAAATTCTAGCTTATCACCTACAAGCTGACTTACTGAAGTGGCTTACAAGATTTTAAATTTTAAAATAAATTTAAATTCTTAAAGACTTTGATGAGCAAAATTCATATGTAGGATAGGAAAATGAAAACACTGATCATGAGCAATAGAAGATATGATTGGCTGATTCTATCACTATGTTTGATCATCCTTTTATTTTTTGAGATTATACTATAATCGCATCTTTTTTTTATTCCTTTCACACATTTCCCTGTATATCCCTCCTTGTTCTTTATTAAATGTATGGCCTTTTTTCTTCGTTAATTGCTATTACACACAAATATATGTAGATGTGTCTATATGTCTATATACATCCTATACATTGTATATTTATCATGCATATTTAGCAATATATATGTTGCTAAGTATATAATACACATATTGCTAAATATGTAAAGTAAAACCTGGGTGGTCTGTAAAATGTTACTTGTATACATGTTTTCAAGCCTGATTATTTAGTAGTGAATAGTCAATTTGAATAGTCAATTGGTGTGCTTTTCCCTGCGAAAACTTTTTTTTTTAGTAGATATGTGAGAATGGAGACATTTATATTGTGCTTGTGTCTTTTCTTTTTTTTATAATTTATTTATTTTTATATCAATCACAGGTTAGGTACTTTGCAACCCAGGCGTAGCCTCCTCCCTTATTCCCTCCCACCCTCCCAATCCCTCCCTCATCTCTACACACCTAGAGAGGATATACAGGAAGGAGGACCCAGGTTGGTATGATCAATGCTTGTTTGAATGAACAAATGGGATGGACATTGAGTGGAGGAGAAAACAAGCAACAGGACAAGAGCATGCCAAGGAGGACCTCTGGGGGGGGGTCAATGTAGCGATGTATCAGAGCAGATATTAAGACCCGC
>JAQQSO010003757.1:0-13317 GCA_028658305.1 Pachyuromys duprasi | reverse complement strand
ATTCCTAATTGTCTAAGAAAGCGCCAAATTGATTTCCAGAGTGGTTGTACAAGTTTGCATTCCCACCAGCAATGGAGGAGGGTTCCTCTTTCTCCACAGCCTCTCCAACATGCGTTGTCACTAGAGTTTTTGATCTTAGCTATTCTGGAGGGTGTAAGGTGAAATCTCAGAGTCGTTTTGATTTGCATCTCTCTGATGGATAAGGACGTTGAGCATTTCTTTAAGGAATATTTTCTATATTGGCCGTGGAACCCAAGACTTTACCACATGCTAGGTAAGTGTCCCACCACTAACCAACATTCCCAGCCTCAGGGCAGGGCATATTTTCACAATACAATACTCGATTTTAAGGTAGAATTCTCAGCAAATTTTCTGGGGGTCTGGCAATTATTTCAGAATGAATGTGCTTTATGATGAACTATTTGAAATTATTATTTCACAGTTTCATACATACATGCATGTATACATGCATACATACATACTACATACAGCTCTTTGCCCAAAGATCCCCTCTATCATCCTTTTTTATGCCTTCCTCCCCTCTCTTACAGAACCCCCTCTTCTTCCCAGTGAGTACCCCTCCTACTTTCATGACTGACTAATTTAATTTGGGTTGCCGGAATGGCACAAGTGGAGTGTTATTTACTTAAGAGACAGACTAGGGTTAGATGGAAGGGGAGGAGGACCTCCCCTATCAGTGGACTGGTGCAGGGGCATGGGAGGATATAAGGGTGGTATAGTGGGATTGGGAGGGGAAGAGGGAGAGGGCTACAGCTGGGATACAAAGCGAATAAACTGTAATTAATAATAAATAAGTATTTTTTTTAAAGGAGAGGGCTATGCGTAAGTGACTAGACCCCTGACAACTATGGCACTCTTCACCCTGCAACCTTTAACTGTTTCTAAATCCTCGGGGAGGCATGGAGTATTTTGAGCTCCACTCTCATCCATGGGGGAGTACTGGTGGTCCAAGTCTTATGCATATTTCATGCAGGCAGATACTGCTGCTGTGAGTTCCTTAGTGCAAAAAGCATGCCATGTCAAGAGGAGAACATTTTACAGCATTCTCTCTCCTCCTCCAACACTTATATTTCTTTTCAGTCCCCTTTTCCACAATGTTCGTTGAGCCTTGGAAGGGTGATATGGTTGCCCCATTTAGAAATGAGCTCTTAACAGTCACTTGTTCTCAGCATACTTCCCAGTTGTTGGTCTCTTTATTAACTGTCATTTATTATAAATAGAAAATTCTCTGACAAGGCACTCATCTATGGGTATAAGCATGAATGTTTAGAGGGCAATTTAACCTCATGGCCATTTAACAATACAACAGCAGTGGTTCTCCACTAGGGTCTATTACTTCCCCAGCCATAGGCTTTGATTAGGTTCACCTTACTAGGTATGAATTTTTCCTGAGGAGTTTAGTAACAAGCATTAAACTAGTTTCTTTCCTTGACACATACTAGTTATTAAAAAGATAATCTGATAAGCATATATGTTCTATCTCTGTGTTGCCCTCTGTGTGTGTTTGTGTGTGTGGTGTGTCTACATTCATGTGTACATGTACATGTGTGCATGATGGTGGGGATATTCATATGTGTGTGTGTGTGTGTGTGTGTGTGTGTATGGGAACCTTCTACAAATTCTCTCCTCTTGAAATTTTGAGATAGTTTCTCACTAAACTTGGGTCTTACAGATTGACTAGACAGTCTGGCCACCAAGCCCAAAGTATCCTCAGGTCTCCACTTCTCCAGTGGGTAGAATATAGGCATGTGCCACCATGTCAAGATTTTTATGTTGGTTCTGGAGATCTGAACTCTGATTCTCATATTTATACAGGAAGCATTTAATACCCAATGAGAAAGATTCACAGCCTAAATGGAATTTATTTTTAAAGAGAAAATTTTAAAGTAAATATTCTCTTTTGTCTATAACTAGATGAAAATTTTAAAAGGTTTCATCATGATCATAGATTAGTACATCTATCAACTTTCATCAACTTCTTTTTGCAGTCTATGGTAAGAGATCAACAATTGGTTTGGGTATAGAGAATATCAGATTATGGAATGCTCACCTCTGAACAGGGCAACTATATCACCCCTCCCTACCCTGAAAAGGCTCAAGGATCATTTCAGAAGAGGGGGATGAAATATTATAAGCACCAAAGACAGTGGATGACTGAAAGGAAAGAGTATTTTATGGACAAAGCAGGGCAGTGGCACATTTGAAATCTCAGTAGTTGTGACAGCATGTACAACACCTGTGAAATCAGATGCAAAACTTAATTCCAGCATGAGCATGGAGTTAAATTTGACGTCCCATTATTAGCTGAGGAATTGTTGAGGACATATAGTTGCTAGGAGATTCAGTCTTCCTAAAAGTTGCAGACCCTGGTCGCTTGACAATGTTCCTGTGAAGGCCACACATCTAAGGGTATACAAACAGCACAGATTTAACTTCATGGGTTAAAAAAGATAGCACACTTATGTAATAGCCAGAAGCTGGAAACAACCCAGACGCCCTTCAACTGAGGAATGGATACAAAAATTGTAGTACATCTACACAATGGAATGTTATTCAGCAATAAAAAACGGATATCATGAAATTTGCAGGTTAATGGTGGGACCTGGAAAGGATCATCCTGAGTGAGCTATCCCAAAAGCAGAAAGACACACATGATATATACTCACTCATGTAGACATATACTATAGGATAAACCTACTAAAATCTGTACACCTAAAGAAAATAATCAAGAAGGAGGACTCTTGCTAAAATGCCCAATCCCTATCCAGAAGGGCAAAGAGGATGGACATCAGAAGAAAGAGAAAACAGGGAACAAGTCAGGAGCCTGCCACAGAGGGCCTCAGAAAGGTTCTGCCCTGCAGACTATCAAAGCAGATGCTGAAACTTATGGCCAATCGTTGGGCAGAGTGCAGGGAATCTTTTGAAAGGAGTGGGAAATAGTATGATCTGGAGAGGACAGGAACTCCACAAGGAGAGCAACAGAACCAAATAATCTGAGCACAGGGATCTTTCCTGAGACTGATAGTCCAACCAAGTACCATGCATGGAGATAACCTAGGACCCCTGCATATATATAACCCATGGCAGGTCAGTGTCCAAGTGGATTCCATAGTAATGGGAACAGGGACTATCTCTGACATGAACTGATTGGCCTGCTTTTTGATCACCTCCCCCTGAGGGGGGAGCAGCCTTACCAGGCCACACAGGAAGACAATGCAGCAACTCCTGATGAAAACTAATAGACTGGGATCAGAGAGAAGGAAAGGAGGACCTCCCCTATCAGTGGTCTTGGGGAAGGACGTGGATGCAGAAGGGGGAGGAAGGGAGGGATTGGGACAGGAGAAGGGAGGAAACTACAGGGTTATATAAGGTGAATAAAGTGTAATTAATAAAGAATTTAATTAAAAATAATAAAAATTAGGACACAAAGGAAGAGTCAGGAAAGGGTAAATATAATCACAATCCACTGCAAAAAGTTCACAAAGAGCAGAAACACAATGAAAAATAGGATCTCTGTGAAACATTCCTTCTCCAAGAAACAAATGTGTTTAATTAGTTAATTTACTAGAGGAAAGTGTTTTCTTTTAAAATATTGTTGTCAAGTAAATCACACCTGGAATTTCACAAAATAATCACAGTAGCCAGTAACAAATAGTCATGGTTACAACAGCAACAACCACAACAAGCCATATATAAGGAAAACTGAAATTCTGTATTCAGACTTCCCAATATTATTATTGCCCACAAAGTCCCTTCAACATAGCATTCTACAATTATCTTTTCTTAATAATTCTGTAATAAGTTTATTTGGAACCAAGACATATTATTTAAAGTGCCAAGATCTTTAAGCCCAGCATGCAAAAATTACACTGGCCTTCATCTGCCTCTTACTCTCCTCTTTTAATAACAATCCAGTAATCCAATTTTACTCGGCGCTTTATCATGAGGTATGGAATGTAGCCTATTCACTTGCTTCCCAGGTGTCCAGCCTCAGAAATTCTATGTTATTGTCAAAAGTGCATATGTGTGTGCGTGTGTGTGGGGGGAGGGGGTGTTACTTGAAGATTTACAGTGAATTAAAGGAAAAGAAAGAAAATGACATCTTATTTAAGCGAGTATTTCATATTCCAGTGTGACTTATCTATTTGTTTGTTTATTCATTTATTTATTTTATCACAGCCCCCTTCTCCTAGTCTCACTCTCCCACCCTTTACCCCCTTACCTCTCCTCTTTTACTCAGAAAAGGGGACCTGGCTGTCACCTTACCAACCTGTCCCTGCTCATCAGGACTAAGCTCATCCTCTCTCACTGAGGCCCAGCAAGGCAGCACAGCTAGGGGAAAATGTTCCAAAAGCAGGAAACAGAGACAGCACAGACTCTAATTGCTAGGGGACCCTCATGAAGACCAAGCTGGCCACCAGTTACATATGGTCCAGTCCATGCATGCTCTTTGGTTGATGGTTCAGTCCCTGTGAACGTCCATAGTCCTCAGTTGATTCTGTTGGTCTTCTTGTGAAGTTCTATCCCCTCTGGGTCCCTCTGTCCTTCCCCTAACTCTTCTGCAAGACTTCCCTTTCTCCACCTGAAATTTGTCAGTGGATCTCTGTATCTGTTTCAATCTGCTGCTGGATGGAGCCTCTCAGAAGACTAGGCTCCTGTGTGCAAGCATAACAAAATATGACTAATAGTGTCAGGAGTTGGCTCTCTCCCATGGGGTAGGTCTCAATTTGGACCAGTCATTGTTTGGCCCTTCCCTCAATCTGCTAATCTTTATCCCTGCATAGCTTATAGGCAGTGGGAATTTGTGTTGACTGTTTTGTTGGTGAGTTGTTGTCCCCATCCCTCCACTGGAAGTCCTTCCTGGCTATAGGAGGTGGCCACTTCTGTATCCATACCACTCGCTGCTGCTAGGAGTCTCAGCTAGAGTCACCTCCATATACTCCAGGAGCCTACCCTTTTGATGTTCTCTAGCTTGTCCCAGAAATGCTCCTTGCATTGGTTTCCTTCTCTATTCCATCCCTCTCACCTCCAAACCCACCTCCCCACACCTGATCCCTACCCCCTCTCCCACGCAGTTCTCTCTTCATCCACTTCTGATGTCTATTTTATTTTCCCTTCTGAGGGAGATTCAGGCACCCTCCCATGGGCCCTCTTTGTTATGTCTCTTCTTTGTGTCTGTGAATTATAGTATGTCTATCCTGCACTATATGGATAAATTCTGCTTATAAGTGATCACATACTTTGTGTGTTTTTCTGGATCTGGGTTACCTGAAGATCTTTCCTAGTTCCATTTGTCTGCAAATTTCATGATTTGTGTTTAATAGCTGAATAGTATTCCATTGTGTAGATGTAGCACATTTTCTTTCTTTTTTATAAACAAATGGAAGGAATATTAAATATTAAAATATTAAAAGCTACAAGGTAAAAGATCAAATAACATATAAAGGCAGATCTATTAATATTAAACCTTGTAGGCTTAGATTTTTCATAAAACCTACATTATTTAGGCTACCTAAAAGCTTCTACCTCCCTTCTATCCACTGAACAGAGGTAGGAGAGAAAGAAAGTTATTAGGAAAGGTGATTGTAGACCTTTTTAGAAGTAGTTCTTTGGGATGGATCCACTCTTTCTTGTCTTCATACCAGCATCCCAGTCCAAAAGCCAATAACAAGCAGCAACTCAAATCAGCACAATTCAGAAGATTGGCATAAGTCAGCGAAAGCTGCAAGACTCAGTTGGATTGCCCTGAGAAATTCTCTGGAACGATTCTCTCTTTGAAGTCAAGTGTCAAAGCAGGAAGATCAGTGATGCAATGTGAATCCAAAAGACAATGTCTGACTGTCCAGTAACTCCTATATATCTCCTCTCCTTAGCGTCTACCCACGCATGTTCTCAGCTGGCCAAAGTCACACAACTCGCACAAGAGAGCTCACAGCAAAGCATCATGTGGCCTCTCACAGCCAGCCTCCAGCAAAACACCAGAGTCTTTTCACAAGAGTTTCTAGCAAAACATCACATGTCTCAACACAGTCTTCAAAGAAACCAGAAACTTCCACACCTATATTTTTAATGGATATTCTAAAAGCTGGAAGGGAAAGAACATATGTTCTACACCAGCTTGCATCATGTATCCATTTGTTTGGGGTATCTTTTTCCAGCCCTTTATCCTGAGGTAATGGCTATCATTGATGTTGAGGTATGATTCTTGGATGCAACAGAAGGATGGATACCACTTATTAATCCATTTGTTAACCTGGGTCTTTTTTATTTTTTGGAGAATTTTGATCATTGACATTAAGAGTTATCAATGAGTATGTTTTATGATTCATGCTGTTTTTCCTCCCAAGCCCCTCATGAGTTTACTAGTTTAAGATTATTTATTTACTGTGTTTTCTTGGGTGTGGTTAACCACCTCAGTTTGAAATTTCTTACTAGAGTGTTCTGTAGCATTGGATTTGTAGATAGATATTGCTTACAATTGATTTCAGTGTGAAATGTCTTTCTTTTTTCATCTATTGTGATTGAAAGTTTAGCTAGATATACTGTTCTAGGCTGACATCTGCGGTTGCCCAGAGTATGTAGAACATTTGTTCTTGCCCTTCTAGCTTTTAGAATCTCCATTAAAAATGTAGGTGTTGAAGTGGAAGTGTCCTGTAGCACATTTTCTTTATCCATTCTTTGGTTGAGGGACATCTAGATTGTTTCCAGTTTCTGTCTATTACAAATAAAGCTGCTATGAACACCATTGAGCAAGTGTTTGTGTGGTATGGTGGAACATCTTTTGGGTATATGCCCAGGAGTGATATAGCTGGGTCTTGAGGTAGCACTGTTTCTTTCTGAGAAAGCACCAGACAAATTTTCAAAGATGTTGTACGAGTTTGCACTCCCACCAACAATGCAGTAGTGTCTGTCTTGCTTGACATCTTCTCCAGCATGGGCTGTCACTTGAGTTTTTTATCTTAGTCATTCTGATGGGTGTAAAATGGATTCTAAGAGTCATTTTGATTTGCATTTCCTTGATGACTAACAATTTATTTTTCAATTTATATTATTTTACCCATTTAGTCACTATATAGCCTGATGCCAGGCTCCTTTCCCTTCTTCTCCCAGTTCTATCCTCTTCTATTCTATCCTCTTCTTCTCAGAGAAAGGGAGATCACTAAAAGGTACTAACTCACCTTGGCATCTCAAGTTACAGCAGGAATAAGTGTATCTTCTCCCACTGAGGCCAGACAAAGCACCCCAGCTAGGGTAAAGGGATCCAAAGTCAGGCAACAAAGTCAGAAATAGCCCTTAGTCCCATTGTTAGGAGATCCACATGATGGGTAAACTTCAAAATGCTTCATATGTGTAAGGGGGTCTTGGTCTGGGTCATACAATCTCTTTTGTTGTTGGTTCAGTCTGTGAGACCTCATGGGCCCAAGGTAAGTGCTTCTCAGCTATTAGAGATTCCTGTTGAGAATTCTCTGTTTAGTTCTATACCCCATTTTAATTGGATCATTTGATTTGTTGGTATCTAATTTCTTGAGTTCTTTATATATTTTGCACATTAGGTCTTCATAAGATGTAGGGTTGGTGAAGATCTTTTTCCATTCTGTAGGCTTTCATTTCTCCTATTAATAGTGTCCTTTGCCTTACAGAAGCTTTTCAGTTTCATGAGGTCCCATTTATTAATTGTTGATATAAGAGACTGAGCTGTTTATGTTCTGTTCAGGAAGTAGTCTGTTATACAA
Organism: Pachyuromys duprasi; assembly: GCA_028658305.1. Classification (NCBI taxonomy): domain Eukaryota; kingdom Metazoa; phylum Chordata; class Mammalia; order Rodentia; family Muridae; genus Pachyuromys; species Pachyuromys duprasi. The sequence goes on along the minus strand of JAQQSO010003757.1, from coordinate 5,563 downwards.
ATGCTTTCAAGGTTATGCCCCATTTTCTCTTCAATCAAATTTAGTATATCTGGTCTTATGTTGAAGTCTTTTATTTACGTGAACTTGAGTTTTGTGCAGGGTGATAAAAAATAGATCTGTTTGTGATCTACCTGAAGATCCAGCAACTCTTCTACTGGTGATATAACCAAAAGGTGCTCCTGCCTACCATGAAGACACTTGCTCAGCTATATTCATTGCACCCTTATTTGTAATAGCCAGAAACTGGAAACATTTTAGATGCCCCTCAATTCAAGAATACATGAAGAAAATGTGGTACATTCACACAGTGAAATACCACTCATCTATTAAACACAAAGAAATCATGACACTTGCAGGCAAATGGATGTTAACTAGAAAAGATCATCCTGAGTGAGGTAACCCACAACCAGAAATACTCACTTGGTATGTACTCATTTATAAGCAGATATCCATACAGTCCAAGATAACCATAGACCACATAATCCACAGACCCTAAGAAGCCAAGGAAAGCCCAAGGGAAGATCTTGAATCTCACTCAATGTAGGAAATAAAATAGACATCCGAAGTAGATTGAGGGAGGTGGGAACTGGGTGGGAGATGGGGTAGGGATGATAACAGGAATGGGGATCAGATGGGCAAGGAATGGAGGAAGTTGGTGAGGAGAAAAACTGGGAGAGAGAACAGAAATAGAGGTGGCATCTCTGGGACAGGTGAGGCTGCTGGTAGTCTATGGGGGTGACCCTAGCTGAGACTCCAAGTAAGGGCTGTTAAAGAACAAAAAGTTGGCATCTTCTGTAACCATATAGGACTACCAATGGAGGGAAGGGGAAAACATCATATACATAAAACCTTTGATCCAAAGTGTTTCTTGTCTACAGAAAGCACAGGGACAAAAATGGAATAGATATTGAGAGACTGGCAAACCAGTGACAGGAGTGAGCCTACCACTGTCACTATTAATGATACTCTGCTATGCTTGTATACAAGGGTCTAGCATAACTCTTTTATTTCTTTTTAAATTAAATTTTTATTTTTTATGTTAATTACAGCTTATTCACATTGTATCCCAGCTGTACCCCCCTTCCTCATTCCCTCCCAATCTTACCCTCCCTCCCTCATCTTCTCCCATGCCCCTCTCCAAGTCCACTCTCCCCTTCCATTTGAACCTAGCTTATCAGGTCTCATCAGGACTGGCTGCAGTGTCTTCCTCTGTGGCCTGGCAAAACTGCTCCCCCTTTAGGGAAGGGGGTGGTGGTCAAAGAGCTAGGCACTGAGTTCATGTCAGAGACAGTCCCTGTTTCCCTTACTAGGGAACCCACTTGGATACTGAGCTGCCATGGGCTACATCTGAGCAGGGCTGAGATGCATAACTTTTTTCTAAGAGGCTTTGCCCGACAGCTAATGGAGACAAATGCAGTGACCTAAGGCCAAGCAATGGGCGTAGCTAGTGGAGTTCTGTAGAAGAGAGGGAGGAAAGAGAGAGGAAGCTGGAGGGGTCAAGGATACCACAAGAAAACCTACAAAGTAATCTAATCTGGGCCAAAAGGGTGGGGGAGGGTCAAAGAGACTGAAACATCATTCAAAGTGCTTAGGTGGACAAAACCCAGACCTTGTACATATTTATAGCAAATGTGCAACTTTGTAATCATGTGGGTCCCTTAACAATAGGAGTAGTGGCTATCTCTGAATCTGCTACCTACTGCTGGATCACTTTACCCCAGCTTGGATGCCTTGTCACTCCCCAGTGGTAGTGGATGTAATTAGTCTTGCAGTGTCTTGAGTACCAGTATAGATTTGTAACAATCGGGGGTCTCCCTTCTCTGGGAAAAAGGAGAGGTGGGAATGGAAGAAGGGAGGTATAGGATGGAACTTGGACAAGGGGATGGAGGGGCTGGGATAGGGATGTAAAGTGATGAAATAAAGAAAGAAAGAAATGAGGGAAAATAGATCTATTTGCATTCTTGTACAAATAGACATCCAGTTAGACCAGAGATATTTGTTGATGATGATGGTTTCTTTTTTTCATTGTATAGTTTGGCTTCTTTGTCAAAAATCAAATGTCATTAGGTGTGTGGTTTCATTTCTGGGTCTTCAATTCAATTTCATTGATAAACCTGTCCATTTTTATGTAAATGCAATGCGGTTTTTATTACTATTGTTTTGTAGTACAGCTTGGAATAAGGGATGGTGATACCTCCAGGATATCTTTTATTATACAGGATTGTGTTAGCAATGCTGGGTTTTTGGTTTTCCATATAAAGTTGAGAATTGTTCTTTTAAGGTATGTAAAGATTTGTATTATAGTTTTAATGGGAATTGCATTGCATCTGTAGATGGCTTTTAGTAACATGGAAATTTTTACTATGTTAATCCTATAATCCATAGCATGGCAGATCTTTCCATCTTCTGATATCTTCTTCAATTTCTTTCTTTAGAGACTTGAAGTTCCAGTCTTTCACTTGTTTGGTTAGAGTTACACCAAGAAATTTTATATTATTTGTATTATATCATTTATATTATATGATTTCTTTCTCATTCCATTTATCACTTTGATAAAGGAGGGCTACTGATTTTTTTTAGTGAGCTTTTTATCCAGCCACTTTGATGTAGGTATTTATCAGCTGTAGGAGTTCTCTGGTAGAACTTTTGGGTTCAGTTATGTTTATGCTATCATATAATCTGTGAATATAGCTATACTTTGACTTCTTCCTTTTCAATTTGTATCCCCTTGATCTCTTTTAGTTCTGTTATTACTCTAGCCAGAACTTCAAGTACTATGTTGAATATATTCAAAAAAGTGTGGATAGCGCTATATTGTCCCTAGTTCTTTTTAGTGGAATTGCTTTAAGTTTATCTCCATTTAATTTGATGTTTGCTATCAGCTTGCTGTATATTGCCTTTATTATTTTTAGGTATGCACCTTGTATCCTTGATATCTCTAAGACTTTTAACATGAGGGGCGTTGGATTATGTCAAAGGCATTCCCAGCATCTAATGAGATGATCATGTGTTTTTTTATTCTTTCAGTCTGTTTATATGGTGGATTACACTGATGGATTTTCATATGTTGAATCATCCCTGAGTCCCTGGAATGAAGCCTACTTGATCATGATGGATGATGTTTCTGATGTGTTCTTGGATTTGGTTTGTGATTATTTTATTGAATATTTTTGCAAGAATGTTCATAAAAGAGATTGGTCTGGAATTTTCTTTATTGAGACTTTTTATGGTTTATATATCAGGGTATCAGGGTGACTGTTGCCTCATAAAAAGAATTTGGCAGTGTTCTTTCTGTTTCTATTTTGTGTAATAGCTTGAGGAGCTTTCATTGTGTCGCATAATTTTGGGTATATTATGCCTTCATTTTCATTGAATTCTAGAAAGTCTTTAATTTATTTCTTTCTTAACCCACAGAAGACATTGAGTAGAGAGTTTCTCAGGTTTCATGAGTTTGTCAGCTTTCTGTCGTTTTTGAAGTCCAACTTTAATTCACCTTGGTCTGATAAGATACGGGGGCGGGGATTATTCCAATTTTCTTTTATCTGTTGAAGTTTGCTTTGTGACCAACTATATGAACAATTTTGAAGAAGGTTCCCTAAAGGGCTGCTAAGAAAATATATTCTTTTGTGTTTGTGTGAAATGTTCTGTAAATGTGTTAGGTCTATTTGATTCATAACATCTGTTAGCTTAATTATTTCTCTCAATGACTTTTACATTGGGGAGAAATTGGTGTTGAAGTCTCCCACTATTAATTCTTGGGTTTCAATGTATAATTTAAAATGCTTAATTCTCATTCAGAACTGCGAGGAGAATAGATATCAAAAGCAGTTGAAGAGAGGGAACAGACCTACCATAGATGTCCTCTGAAAAACTCCACTCAGCAGGGGATCAAAGGAGATGTTGAGACTCACATCCAAACTCTGGGCAGAGAATATTGGGGTAGGGAAATAAAAGGAACCGGAGGAGACAGGAGCTCCACAAGAAGACTAAAAAGTCAATAAACCTGGGCCCAGGGGAACTTGCAGACACTGATGCACCAACCAAGGACAATTTATGAAGAGGACCTAGACCCCCTGTTCAGATGTAGTCTATAGGCAACTCAGTCCCCTTGTAGGTTGCCTAGTAAGGGGAGCAGGGACTGTCCCTGACATGGACTCTGATGCCTGCAATTTTATTATTTTACCCTGGCCACAGGGGAAGAGGATGCAGGCAGTCCTGATGAGACTTGATAGGCTGGGATCAGATAGTAGAGGAGGAGGGCTCCCACTTTTTGTGAACTAGGGTAGAGGGATAGGGGCAAGAAGGGGAAAGGTGGGACCTGGAGGAGACAAGGGAGGGATATACATGGATTTACTAATGTTTCTTTTACAAATATCGGTGCCCTTGCATTTGGGGCATAGATGTTCAGAAATGAGATGCCATCTGGGTGGATTTTTTTTTATGAGTATGAAGTGTTCTTCCCCATCTCTTTTGATTAATTCACATTGAACGTCTATTTTCTTTGCTTGGAAAACGGTTTTCAGACCTTTACTCTGAAGTAATGTCTATTTTTGTTGCTGAAATGAGTTTCTTGTATTCAGCAGAATGGTGGATCCTGTTTAACCATCCATTCTGTAGCCTTTGTCTTTTTATTGAGGAATTGAGTCCTTTAATGTTGAGAGACATTAATGATAAGGATTGTTAATTCCTGTTATGTCAGTGGTGGTGGTAGCAGTATGTATGTTTGTGTGTGTGTGTCCTTCCTTCTTTTGATGGTGTCGTGTTAGTGTTATTTATTTCCTCTGTTTTCTTGAGTGTAGTCAAAATCCTTGAGTTAGAATTTTCCTGTTCTGTAGTGCTGGATTTGTGGATATACTTAAGTGTTTAAATTTGGTTTTATCATTAAATATCTTGTTTTCTCCATCTATGATAACTAAAAATTTTGTTGGGTACCGTACTATGGTGTGAAATCTGTTGTTTTTTAGAGTCTGCAAAACATATGTCCAGGCCTTTCTTGTTTTTAGAATCTCTGTTGAGAAGTGTGGTGGAGTTCTGTCATATCTGCCTTTACATGTTACTTGGCCTTTTTCATATGTACCTTTTAATATTATTTTTTTTTCTGTACATCTAGTGCTTTGATTATAATGTAGTAGGAGAATTTTGATTTATGGTTCAATCCATTTGGTGTTCTGTAAGCTTCTTGTATGTTTTTTGGCATTGCTTTCTTTAGGTTGGGGAACTTTTCTTTCTTTTGTTGAAAATATTTTCTGAGCCTTGGAACTTGGAATTTTCTCTTTCTTCTATTTTCTTAGGTTTCTTTTTCTTCTGTTTTTCTTTTTTTTTTTTCATTTTAAGCCAAAAATCAGAGATGTTTTAATTTATTCTTCTATACTCACATATATATATATATATACATTATATATTATCATATATAAACATGTCACACTGTGTCAAAGTATATATATATACATACACAGAGAAAACAGAAAAACCAATCTCTCTGGTGGTTTTTTTTTTTTCAAGTAACTACAGCATTTTATTTCAAAATGAGTCATTATATTTTCTTTTTTTCTTGTTTTATTTA